>PVJX010013116.1:0-40139 GCA_004027295.1 Dolichotis patagonum
CCTGCCTTCCCTTCCTGATCCTTTAAATTTTAGGAATTACTCAAATTAAACAACTCTAAAAGTGAGGGAAAAGATAAAAATAAAAGAGCAGTGTGAAAAGTCTGTATAAAAGGGAGGTAAAATGCTAGATCCCTTTGCCAGACTGTGCTGCCTGGTGAATTCTCCTGCATCAGGCTCCAGGGTGTGAACAGAGGGTTAATATCAGCACAAGGGGCACAAAGTGTAGTGAGGGTGAGGATGTGTAGGCTGTATTAGTCAGCTCAGGATAACATAATGATGAGCCATAGACTGCGGGACTTCAAGTAAGAAATACATACTTTCTTACAGCTGTGGAGGCTAGACATGTACAGCCAAGGTACTGTCCAGTCAGTTTCTGGAGAGGACTATCTTCCAGGCTTGTGCATAGCCATCTTCTCACTATGTCCTCACATGGGCTTTCTTCTGTATATGGAAAGGAAAAAAGAGTTTTCTAATTTCCCTTCCTCATTTTAGATAAAAATAAATCATGTCAGATATAGACGTCATTGTTATGAACTCATTTAATCATAATTACCAATTTATAGGTGCTTCTCCAAATATACTCACTTGGGGAGTGGGCCATCAATGTATGAATTTGGAAAGCCACAACACAGCCCATAATATATTTCTGTGTGCAACACCACTCTTGAAGCTCTAGAGGGAAGACAGTGGAGGACGAAGAAATACAAGAGTCAAGATGCAAAAAACTAGGTCAGGTGCAGCCTCCTGTTCTGGTGGGAGAGAAAGGACCACTCAAGGACTGCAGCACCTTTATTTATATACTCGGGAGACTATTGCCAGTTGACGCCCCACTTGCCATCCTGGTTGCTTCTCAGAGCACTTGACCCAGACATCAGAATTACCTGAGTGTACTCTCTGGGAGAAGAAACTTCCACTTGAAAAATCCTGGACTGCACTTAAAACTGTATTAGTTGTATTTTTAATAAAAATCATCATTTATTTTTTTTTGAAAACTGATTTTATTCATGCAAGTATGCAACATGTAAACAAAATCACCTGAAAAGGGTATCAGATTAATTTGACCTGAAGATATAAATTTTCCTTGGCTCTGGAATTTTTTCATATTTTAGGTTTACTTTTAGAATATAAACTGCATTCTAAATTTGTTAGTTTTTGTTTAATATTTATCATCTTCTAAAGAGGAGTTAGAATGTTTATACACAGGCCAGGAAAGTAAGGTGATATTACTTACTGAGATTTATTTATGAAGCCAATAAGCCCTGAAGAAAGATTTCCTTTGACCATTTAAAAGTTTATAGCTCTATAGGAACTTATTAAGTGTGCAAGTGTTTTCCTGCCCAATAAATATATGTATGTGACATAGAGATCATAGAAATTTCAAAACAGCTGCCTCTCGTTGTTACTAGTACAAAGAAAAAAGCAGAAAGTTCTATAAATATTCAGTTGTTGAGAACAGTAAAAGGACTGCACTTCCTTAGTACTGAAAGAAAATGTATTAATCTTACCTCTAGATGTTTTTCCTTGCCTTTCAAAATTCATAAAAGTCATATAATATATATAATGGAATATTTTTCAAAACCAGCAACCACTTCTAAACACCAGAACTGAACATCCTAAAATTCATTTCTGACACTAACGGCTCAGAATCATTCACCATCTCTGGTTAGGGGGTCAGTTCCTCTAATTGCTCCTACCTACACACCCAGACCTGTCTATACTTTTGACTGACCATCTGTATGTTGAGGGAATTCTGGGATTGTCACTTTTGGTTTGATAATTTGCTAAGGCAGCTCAGAGAACTCAAGGAAACATGCCTCTAACACTGACCTCGTTATTATAAAGGATACAGCTCAGTAACGGCTAATGGAAGGTGTGCAGATGGCAAGGTTGTGTGGGAAGGGGTGAGGGGCGAGGAGTTTCCATGTCCTTTTTGAGCACGCCACCCCTTGGCACTTAGCTATGTTCTGCACTTCAGAAGCTCTCTGAATCTCACTTCTTGGCTTTTTACAGAGCTCAAATCCCAGCCCTGCTCCCACCCCAGAATGTTGGTATGTAAGGCTGAAATTTCTGGCTGTGTAATTGCTGTGTCTTTCTAGTGAGCAGTCACATCCCAAGACCATTAAGAATCTTCAGCCAAGCCACTAGGGTAACATAAACTTGGTGTTATCTACAGGTTTGTTAGATACAAGAAAAAATCGGTGGCTTTTTAGGAGCTCTATATCAGGAATCGGAAATAAATACCACACGTGGGACAAACTGCATTATGTTTTGTTTATCTTTGTCTTTGAATGTGGTATTGATTAACTTAAACAAGGTTTGGTCCCAAAGTATAGTAAGAGATACAGAATAAAATTGTTTCTTGAAATGGACAAAGTCTGTTTTGTAGACATGAAACTCAATAAAACATATATAACATCTTATAGCCTCAAAACTTATGTGGCAAATGTATGCTCAGCTTTCTTTTAAAATGCTTTCAGTGAATAAAAGTGATCTTTACTTTAATAATTACTTTGTTAAGCACATAGATTTTTTTCTACAACTCATGATTTATCAGACCAAGTATACCTAACTATAGTTTTGTTGACCTACAGACGATCAGTTGTCCAAGTCTTCAAAAGTGAAGCAATATTTTAAAAGCCTCAGATACACACACACTCAGATAGATACACATCAACACACACACACACACACACACACACACACAGGTTGGCAGGCTAGTTGGCTCTTTCTCTTTCTTTCTTTCTTTCTTCTTTCTTTCTTTCTTTCTTTCTTTCTTTCTTTCTTTCTTTTTCTTTCTTTCTTCTGGGCAGCACATGGGAATTGAATCAAGGGTTTTAGGTCTGCCAGGCAAACACTATACCACTGAGCTATATCCACAGTCCTTGTAAAACTTTTATTTTCATATTGCATTTTGATGCATTGCCCATGCTGACCTCCTGCCTCAGTTTCTTGAGTACTAGGGATTATAGACATGTACTATTGTTTCTATGTCACTCATTTATTACTTCAATAATTATTATCTCTCAAATTTCTTTACCTGAAAAACTCTATGTTTTAGCTAAATGGTCTTTAAATTGAATTTTTAAATCAATTTACTGGTTGCTTTGGTCAGAACAAAATTCAGAAAGTATTGTGTATATGTGCATGTATGTGTGTGTGCTAAAGGACATATAATAACTTAAAGATCTTAATTAGCATTACTCTTTATTCTAGAATTGAATAATGCTTCCATAAAATGGAATAAGTGTTCCAGGGAGTTAAGCAGAAAAGATTGAGAGTATAGATCTAAAAAGAGCTAAAGAAAGCAGAAACAAGCAAGATAAAATAGGTTGTTCATTTCAAAGGTATGTCCTTGCAAGCTAGGGACGAATGGACTGGTTCACATCTGGTTACTTTAGGTTACTTTTTTTTTTTCAATGGAAGGATTAAGGCAGAGGGAATTGGATTATCTTTCCAATGGAAACTGGGTTTTTGGTGGAAATTTGATTATCTCTCTAATCATGATTTCTCAGGTCACATAAGCACTTAAATTTCAGCTTGTTGACCTAGAATCTCAGCTAAGCAACTCCATTTGATACTTACTTAGTGATATTGAGGTCTGGTAGCAACTTCATCCAGTGGCTTTCTACAATTTTTACTTAATATTATGTTCATTTGTTTATTGTTAACTACATACAGGTTCTCTTTTTTGCCCTGTTTAATAGAAAGTTCTGAAAAAATAGGATATTGAACTAACAAAAACATTTACTAACTTTTGATTGCTTCTCATCCAAAGGTTGTTCCCCCCCTTTTTTACAGTTATTGTTGTTTAATTAATTGTTTGTTTGTCTGTTTTTGGTGCCGTGGATGAAACCCACCCTTTCTTACTGCTTAGACAAGCACTCCACCACTGAGCTATCCTGGTTAGACCAGTTCTCTACCACTGAGCTACATCCCTTGCCACATCATTATTTTGTATCATTCTGTTTGAAACTGTAATATAAAAAGCATAAAATTTTTGAAAGTAGACACAGTTTAAATCATGAAATAATTACAGTAATTGAGTGGTATCTACATTCAAGTATAGCGAAAATTGAATTTATATCTCCCTAACTTCTATGCTTTTGTAAATGTGTCAGGAACAGAAATGTGTATAATTTGGGTCACGATTGAATCTTCTAGGTTTTTAAAAATCACATCTTTATTTTAACATAAAATATTTAAAAGAAGTAACAAGGGAAGATAATAAAAATTATTATGTGTACAAATTGATGGAATGGATAGAGAAGAGAAAAAGACAATGTGTATAGACATAGAAAGTTTCAATTTTAGATGTGAAGAAAAACTATTAATAAAGCACTTATATAGAGCCAACAATTCCACAAAACAAGGAATAACTTTCTCACATAATTAATGTCATATTATCAAGCTACTAAAATAAAATTGCTGAAGAATATTATTAGTATTATTATGCCTCCTTCTCCCTAGATACATAAAAATCGCAAAAGGCTAGATACATGCATTTGAGCTTATAAAAATGTTGTAATCGAAACATAAATTTGGTTTATGGAATTTGTGGTTGGCCTTGAAGAAGCAATAATCTCTGGCAGCTCTATTCTAATCGTCAGAGGTCCTCTACTATACATCAGCTACCTCTAGAGGCTACAGAAATTTGCTTTTTGAAAAACAGAAGCAAAACTCTTGCACTTAGCCTAATTACAGACCTAATAACCAAAGCCACAATAATATTTGCATCTGCTTAATAACTTTTGCAGAACATGCAGTGGCAGTTATAAGACCCCAAACGACCCTCTTTATAGAATTGCGGTAAGCCTCTTGTGGCCCTTGTCAACTTCATGTTGTGAAAGAGTTGCACTTTTATTATAATAAGAAAAATATAGAGAGAAAAATGGTTATAAGCGTCAGTCTCCTATATGTACTTTCAAATGAATATATTGCAAATAATGCATCCAAATCTAAATACAAACAAAATTATCATTATTTTTTCCTACCATATTTTGAGTAAGTTAGCTCATCTCTTTTGATGTCCATTTTCTCATGAACATACTACAGAAAATCAGTAGAACGTTGTGAAAGTGAAGACCGAGATAATGCAAATCATGAGTTTGGAAGTGTTGGCTTATAACAATGGCTACAACAATGGCTCCAACATTGTGGCCAGATGTAGAGACAGGAAACAGCGTTCACATTTACCTGAGCTTCACCTTCTGAAAAAGCAAACTGTGCTGTTTAATAAATAAATAAGTAGCACACAAACATTTTCTGACCAAGCACCATAGCTTATACCATCTAAAGATTCTTTTAATTCCTGCAAAGCTTTGTAGATACTTTTAAACTTTTGGTCCCTGTATATTTAGAGTTCTTGTTTTCATATTAATTCAAACAAGTCTCTTAGAATAAGAAAAAGAACAACAACAACAAAATAGTTGAAAGAATTTGTTTATAAAGTGTGTGGATTTATTTTCTTATGGAATGCCAATAATATTGAAATAATTAGAAAAACAATGCTCAGAAATACAACATAAACCTAAAGAAATAAGTCAATTATGCAAATTTTGTTTTGAAACTAAACTGGAAATCAGTTAAATTGGCAGTGCTTTGATGTTAAGAATGCCTGACTCTTTGGTATGTTTAGGTAATATTTGCAATAAACACTTTTGTTGATGTTTTCAAACTTTAGTAACCAGGGGAGGGTCACATGTAAGCCTGAGTTCATTTAGACCAGCGCACCTATAATAAGAAGTGATCTAAAATGGTACTATATTACTCAGAGGACCAGAATTTCCCAGAAATCCATACTTTTAATTAGAATATAATCTTGAAGCAAAATAGAATGCCTGTTTCTACAGAAAGCCTTCAACCCATTATTTCCTACCTCTACTGTTTCTCTGATGTCATTTTGTGATAACTACTATGTTTTGTTCTTGCTATATTTTTCCAAGTTATTCCTTTTCTACCAGTTCTCCTCTGTCTCTCTATCTCATCTCTCCCCTCTTCGTACTGTTGTACTGTTTTTCTTCCTTTCCTCCTTCCACTCCTCCTGCTAACTTTTTGTACTTAGCTATTTAGAAAAGATGTGTGTAAATCACTAACAGGGAGTCAAGAATATGATGAGTTAGGTATCGTAGATTATGTTTCATTTCAGAAATTACAATAAAAATTCATACCATAGTATGGAGAAGCCACAATAATTAAAACTGGAAGTGCTTTGTTTTTTGATTATTTCAAAGAGATTTTCTTACTATTGGAAGGGTATACCACCATACATAACATGAGCTTATCACATCTCTAATATGTCTAGGGGAGTTTTATTTAGTGGTTGGAATATAGATTGAGATTTCCTTTCCCTTGACTTCAGATGTTAAGTCATTTTTCAATGACCTGGAACACATCTTTTGACATCCATTACTTGTTCACCAGTATATCAAGAGATGAAGTACGTTTAACAAATGAAAGAAATTTTCATTGAATAAATGAAGCTTTGGTTCTTCCTTATATGACTATTTTAAATTTTAAATGTCCTAATTTAAACATTCATTTCCATGGATGTACTTTTAAATGAACTTTTTTTGGAATCTATTAGACATATTCTTCTATTTACTGTCTATTCTTTTAAAATGGAATGCTGTCAGAAGTATCCTTTCAGATACAAAATACAGACCTTGTATTATACATGTTTTCTAACATTTAGTACAATCTTACAAACATTAAGGTACATAGCATCCATTTCTGTGTTAGTGAAGATTACCTGGGTTCAGTCGCCTTTAAGATACAGCATAAAAATTAAAACAGTGTTTATATGCCCTGAGTTCTTAAGCAACCAATGTATTCTCTGGATTCAACAGTGCCAAAACCTTTACTAATGGAAATTATGTCATAATATTATTATGTAGCAAGTCTTGATTTTGAATATATTCTTATTGGGCAAAGCATATTTTTATTATCTTTTATCTCAGTGTGTATAAAGAAACCTTGTAGTTATTTAGGTTATTTTATTTTGCTTTAAAGTCTTTTTGTCTTGTTAACTATTTTATACTCATGGTAATAATAGCAAAATATGTCTGGCAAAGTAGCCTCTTATATTTAAAATATAATGCATTTAAAATATGATGTTAGAAATAACCAACTTTGAAAATGATAGACCTTAATATCTGTTCAGATTCCTTTTGAAAATACACTTAATGCAAAAAATATTCTCATTGAGTATTTTGCAAACTAGTTGAAAATAGGGCAAATCATTTTTGGTTTGTAGGCAAAAAAAGGCTTCATTATTTTGTTTTGTTATTTATAACCTCAAAAAGGATATGCTTTTTAGTGGGCTATGAGTCCATTTACCATTTAAAAAAATGAGTCAAGTGGGGAAAATTCCCTTTCTTTATGATGACACATCAAGTGTGTCCTTATCTCTGAAACCATTAGAACGACTGAATGAAGCTTCCTTACCTTGTTTTTCCTAGTACATTAAATAAAAACATATAAATTATGATACAATTATTTTACAGGAGCCAGTGAGAAAGAAATAGCCTTAATGAATGCTTTGACTGTTAACTTACATCTCCTACTGGTAAGTTTCCTTTCCCACTAGTGTTTAGAATACACTCATTTATAAAATTTGATGTTTTCCATCTTTAATTCATGAGCATCTGAGGTTTTACTTATTTAAAAAATAAGGTATGAGGTTATTTTCATTTTTACCAGAAATTGTTGGAATGTTGGACTGTGATACAATGATTTCTTCATAAACAGAGATAGTCGATCTTGCTGGTTTCAGAATAGTTCCAAACACAAGAAAACAGTCTTGGAGGGAGAAAAGGCAAACTGCTTGCAAATACCAATGTAAGGCTGCACATTTGCTCTCAGAGCACTGACTTTCCTTTTTTTTTTTTTTGGTACCAGGGATTGAACTCACGACCTCACGCTTGCCAGGCAAGCGCTTAAGCCACTGGGCTAAATCCCCAGCCCAAGAGCACTGACTTTCCAATAGGCTGGCCTTCAGCAGAGTAGGGACATTGACCAGTGTGCCATGGTGTATCACGTTTTAAATATGTTTAAAACACATGAAATAGACTAAACTGGAGGAAAGAGATCTTAGGGGTTAAATGGTTAAAGTACTTATTAGATGTTAAACATGAAATAAATAATTATACCTTAAAAGTGAAATGCATTCTCAATTTGGATATAGTGGCTATAGTAATTGCTTGGCCCTGAAAAATTTAGATCTTATATTTTAATTGTGTACTGAAAACATTTCTATGCCTTCAGGCATCCTCGGATAAGTGAATTAATGTTTATTGACATTAGAGAACATGTTTAGCATCTGTACGTTTTAATCATTTCCTTTGTAAAAGTGAGGACAAGACTATGTACCTCATAGATCTATAGGAGGGTTAAATGCGATAAGTGCAAGTTGCTATAACAGCCTGGCCCATAATCAGCACCTAGTTAATAGCAATCATCACCATTATTATTCTATATTTCACCAGAAACTGGAGAAATGAAAGAGCCTCATTGAACAAATGGGCTACTTCTCACTGGTGCATCTAAGGACAAATGTTTCATATTGATATGCTTTTAGTTAGAACTGAAATAAATGCCATAAAATAAACTGTGGGAAATTATGTAATGGAAGCCAAATTAGTACTACATGGTAAGTCATTATAAATAAGACATACACAGAACAAGATGTTTCCGTTTCATACTACAGAAATTATCATTACATCCTTTGGATGATAAATTTTCAATTAACATTTAAGTAAAGTGTGAGAAGTTGCTTTATCTGATGTAGTTTCCCCTGTGTTTGCTTTTCTATTGATAAACATAGTGAGCCAGTATCTTTTTCCTTGTGTACTTCACTCTAAACAACTCTAATTGAAAAGGTATCCCTACCAGATATCATAGATGTTTAATAACTTTAAAAGGTTTGAGATTATAAAAATAAAGTAAAACTGTGTGCTAATGCTTTCTCAATAAATCCATCTTTTTGCAGTTATCATTTTTTAAACCCACACCAAAACGGTACAAAATTCTTCTAGAAGCCAAAGCCTTCTCTTCTGATCATGTAAGGATTTCCTCAGGTTATATTTATGTTCGTTCTTCTCTTCTTAGAGGGAGGTATCATTCGCTGACTTGACTATGTATTCATTAGTTTTTTTGAAAGTAACTTTACTATAGAAACATCTTTCAAATGCTTTTGATATAAGCAGTTTTTATAGATTGTAGATTTATTCTTGTTGTTCAACTAAAGCATGCATTAAGGGAGGAAAGGATTGAAGAGGAACATTGATTTATTAGTCTTTTAAAAGACATTGAGTAAACTGCTGTTTTAAATCAAGAATGGTTATAAAAGTTTTATTAATTCTTGTTGCTGTTTTATTTTATGAAATCAAATGAATACAAACCCCAGTGCTTAAACTTTTAGCTACATAAAATTTAAATAAAAGCTGTTTTTGTCCCTTTGTTTTAATAGCATGCTAGCATAATTATTGACACTTTACTGTCAAAAGTTGTATTTATTAAAGCTTTACAATATTGCTTATTATCACAATAGAGCACTACCATACCAGCAATTCTGTTGATAAGAAATTCATTTGTTCTGAACACGTACACATACACACATACACATGTCATTGCATATTTTGGCTTTAGTGTTATAGCCCACATCTTGTAATTCTATGGCATATAAAAATTATGTTGTTCAGATTAATAGCCATTATCTTACTAAAAAGGAGCAAAACCCCAATATCTTTCAAAAATTAGATCCTTGTGATTGCTTATTCCTATGTATAACATATTCTCAGTTGATTATTTAATGTGCTTTCATCTCATGAGCTTACTCTTTATAGGATAAACAACTTTTATATCCTGTCTTTATAGGATAAACAACTTTTATATCCTGGTTGAAGCTTAACGAGTCCATGGTACTCACTAGTTATTTTCAAATTCAGGTTTTGACTTAGACTAGTAGACTTTCAGAATAAAATCTCTTGTAATTTTTAAAGTCTAAATGACCTCTATTTTTCTACTCATCTCTAATTTATACTATTTTTAAAAATGTTCAGATTCCTGTTTAACTCATATTAAGGAGTTTTTCTTTCATATGTGCTTCAATTACTTTTAACGTTGACCTTGGTTTTAATATAAAAGCGTGTCTTTATTGATACTTCATTGCTTTCAGAGTTGTTATTTCAGTGCACTTCTGTGTATTCAGCTTGATTTAATAAATAAATTATCCTTCTCTTCCAGTATGCTATTGAGTCACAGCTTCAACTTCATGGGCTTGATGTTGAGAAAAGTATGCGGATGATAAAGCCAAGAGAGGTATATGACAAAGACATAAATATTCATCATGCTTCTATTTAGTATTGATTTTTTTCTTCCATTTCCTCAAAAGTTCTTCATTACTTTAATGGAACTTTCAAGAAAGTATAAAAAATATTTCTGTTACTATTAGATCATACTGTTTAAAACAGGAAATAATTCTAAAGTGTATCAGTTTTCATTTTTCAAGGGTTAGACATATGGAAAGCAAACTTTTTCTAATTATACCATGGAAATCTTCCATAGTCTTCAAGATGTGATGAGAGTAACAAATTGGATATCTACATATTATTGCCAATGGATGCCATTAAAATCAAGCTAAAGATCAATGATAGTTGATGAAATTAAATGACTATCATTGGTCTTAATCTTCATAATCTATGTATCAGATGAGTTCCTTTGTGCTTAGAAGGGAAAAGGGATTGGGTGTAGTGGGGAAAATTTGAGCTTTACAGCCTGATATAGAGAGGGAACATCAGACCCTCCAATGTATGGATGTATGACTTCAGATAAGTTACTTTTCCTGCCTGGGACTCCTTTACATTTGAACAACTAACAATATATAATTTTATATATATATATATATATATATATATATATATATATACACACACACACACATATATATGTATGTATGTATATGTGTATGTGTGTATATAAAACAATGATCATGTTAAAAATCTAATATTATGTTCTTTACCCTAATAGATTTGTGAAGCTAAGTTGTATATATTTTGACATATAAACATCATAGATTGCATAATTTGTCAAGAGAATCGTACAGAATAAATTTCAGGTTTAACATACAAAGATCCCAGGGTATAAAGCCAATGTTTCAATAATTACTTTCTTCCATTCAGGATTACTTTGAAAAAAGTAAAGACCTGGTCTATTCACGTCTGTTTGCCAATATTTAGGATATCAGCACAATGAAATATTCTCACACCTGTAAGAGGATACCTACTATGCAAATCCTATACAAACTACTGATTTCTAGTAAAACTGAATATGGCTAGTAACAATAAGAGGTTTGAATATTATAAATAAATAACCAGAATTTTAATGTCCCATAAGTTAATCACAATATTGGGATCAGTGTCCAGCACTGCTAGATGAAACCAAGTCAAAATGAAGCCTCTACCCTATCTTTGTGAAATGTTTCTTACTTTCTCAACACTGACCCTCTGATGAAATCAATTACTTTCAGTTTATACAGTACTATCCTTACCTGTTAGCTTTAATTGTGGAAGGCAACTGTATTAAATTATTTTTTGAATAGAAATTTCAAATTGCTAAATATTTAATTTCATTTAGCAATGTTCTTATAATTTGTGCTCTTTATGTGTTAAATTCTTCTCATTAAGTGTTTAAAGTATATTTTTGACTTAGCATTTCAGAGATTTCAGTATCAATCCTGCTCTCATTTTGTAAACAAATTCCAGACGTTTTTAACACACACAGTCACAGCCCTCCACCATCCATGCACAGACAAACCACGTGGAACACAGAGCATGGATCACAGTGACTAGCAAATAACAGGAATTACAATTTAAAAATACACTGAAGAACAATGTGGGAATATATTATGAAGTTGTCCTCTCACATTAATCAAATTGATGATGCATGGACTCAAAGTCATGTCAAACCTAGCACTGAAGAAAATTTGTAAACATTTGAGTTGATCAAAATTTTTAGAATATAAAATAAATGTTTTTATTTAACCAGTTTCTTTCAGGTCAAATTGTTGGCAAGGGCAAATCTAAATTCATTCTCAATCAAAAGTTATAGAAGCATGAGATAGAGGAAAATAAGCTGGGTGTTAGTGAAAAATTTTGATCTTATATTTCAGGATTGGATCTTGAGTCTTAGTTTGGAGAAGGTTTTACAATTAAGCTATTAGAAATTAGTTAATATTCAGAGCAAAGACACAGAAGTAATTCTTTTCTAAAAAATAATTATCTCACATTGATAAATGCAATTCCTTGTTTCCAACAATTTTCTTTTTCCATATGATCTTCATGAATTTCTTATGTTTTGAGTGTTTTATACAGTCACAATTTGTATTTGATGAGAAAACAATTCATAGGTATACAAAATTATAAAGATTAATTGAACAACTAAAGGATAAATCAAACAAGTATGCAGTTACAAAGACTGAGACTTTAAACGACTCCTGTTTACCATTTTACTTTCACTTGTTAATAATGAATACATCTGCCGAAATATTACTCTTCCATTGGGATTTTACAGAGCATGAATGTGGGGATAAAACTTTAACTCCAATTTTTCTTCTAGTGAGAAAGAGATGGTGAAATTTAGATTGATAAATATGAAGTGACAATTATTATTGTGATTACAGCATAACTTGTGTCTTCTTTGATTTAGGGGGAAGAAATCTTAAGGATGGAGGATATTCTTGAAGTAATTGAGAAAGAAGGAGACTCGATTGCAGTGATCCTGTTCAGTGGGCTGCATTTTTACACGGGACAGCTCTTTAACATTCCTGCCATTACGAAAGCTGGACAAGCAAAGGTATTCACATCCTGCTCCCCGCCCCACTGCCCCGTGAGCCCCGGGCCAGCCGCAGCAGTCTGACTGCACCTCTATGAAGTACTTTCATGCATGCTGTGTGAAATGACTATAAGAATTTTTTAAGAGAGACTGTTACTTTATTTGTTTTTGTTTTTTGAGACAGGGTCTCACTATGTAGGTCAGGCTGGGAACTCACTCTGCAGCCCATTGAAGCTGGCCCAGAATTTGCAGTCATCCTCCTGCCTCAGTCTTCCAAGTGTTGGGATTATAGGCATGCACCACCATGACTTGTTTACTTTTTAAGAAAAAAAAAATTCTGTATTCTCCTTTGCTCCAGGCCTCTCTAATTTAAACCACTTTTTGTCATTTCTGTGGTCTCATCTCCTTGCAAGCAGATATTCCTTCTGCGTATGACTCACAGGCTTTCCACAGTGGTGTCACCTCCACTCAGCTGCTCAGACAGCAGGAAGCACACAAAATACTGAAGAAAGTAACTACATGTGAGGGCTGCTAAATTCAGTAATTTGTCATGCTATCAGTCCTACTAAAATGCACCAGTTTTCACTGAATCCTCAGTGTTTAAAGGTGGAGAAACGCAGATTTCATCAGCAGATCCAGGAGATTTTATCAATAGATAAAGTTTCACCTGTTACTTTAAGGAGACTCTTTAAAGAAACTTGAGAAATTATTATACTGCATATCACAAGAAATTTCTCTTATGCACTGATAAATTGTGCTTAAATTGTTACTATTTGGAAACTGTGTGTCTTTGTGTATGAGTTTTTAAAAAGATTTTAGCATTTATTTTCCTGACAGGAAGAAATTACGTGAGCAGAATTCAATGGTCACAATTTGTATTTAAAATCCTTAAGTAGCAGTTCCATGTGATTCAGAAATCAAATCATGTATTTAAAAAGGTAGCAATCAAATTTTATTCTGAACATTAATAAGTTACGGGTGTCATGTATATGTAAGGTCTAGTTAATATATTCAGTTACTGAGCTAATGAATGGAACTAATGAATAGAATTTCAGCACCATTATCAGCAGTCTCTAGGAATTCCCAGTCATGACTTCCAACTGGTTTGATGGATAACTTTGAAAGTGGTACATTACAAAAGATATGAAATAAACTCTTCTTAATTTAGATATTAAATGGTAGGCACCAAAGTAAAAGAAAGCCTATAAAAATGTATTTTAAAATGTTATGCAAGTGATCAGCAGCCTCTGGTCTCTTAGGATACATGCATGTGTCATTAAGTTTCCTAGATGTGAAACAGGAAGATAGAGAAGACAACAGGCTTTGGGATCACAGACTCTAATGTTCAAATCTTGGTTGGGTCACTTAGTATGTGTATGATCCTGGGCAGGTTACTTGATTCCTCTGCATCTCTGTTCCTAAAATGCTAATTTGGAATAATAACCCTCCCTCACTAATTCAGTGTGAAAATGTAGAGTATCTCTAGGATTGGCACATATTCTCTGTTAGATAATGGTTACTGCTACCTTTAACTAGTATGAAACTATTGGGAATGGTTCAGAAATCATTTTATTTCCCATTAAAAGTAAAATAAATTTGTTTAGTTTGGTTTTATATGCATAATTCTCATTCTTAAGTACTTTTGTTGCTAAAACCCTTCCCCAAGTGTTTTTGTAGATTTTCCTTCATTTACAAAATATAAATGATTTTAGCAAGTCACACACTCATGGTGCTTTCAACCAAATACACAAAGGCAGGAGTAAAGAGTTAAATCTAAATGTGACTGCAAAAAATGGATAGACACTGTTGAGGTCAGGATTTGTAAGGAAAACAATTTAATACAGGACACATAATTTACAGAATTATTTTAGAATAGCCACCCAAAGAGTCAAACACAAAAATGTTCAGGAAATCTGTCCACACACTAAAGACCTAAAGAATCCAGCTGAGGAACTGGATCCCATAGCAATGTCCTGCATGAGTCCAATGAAGACCAAGAGCCCATGACAATATCTTATGCGAATCTGTTTCACAAATCTGCTCTGGGAAGGCCAAAATGTCAGCAGTGGAAGCTAGAAAAACTATGCCAGCGGGATGAAGGATCTGTGCTAAGAGGCTGAGGGATCAGAACTGGAGCCAGGAAGTGACACTCAACAGACCAGATCTCCCCTACAGAGTACCACAGCCATCTTCAGTGACAACAAAGTCTCAAGCTCTGAGACTGAACAGCACACCCACCATCTTCCCCACCCAGAGCCAAGAAGCAATGCTCAAAGTAAGGACCAGCGCTCCCCCAAAGTGAACCACAGCCATTCTCAGCAACAGCAAGGTCCTGAGCTCCTCTGACGATGAGAACAGCCCAGTTCCTATCAGGAAAGAAGCCCAACAAGCTCCTCTAGGAGAACCCACAGTAACAGGAGAACCAACAACACTACTTTCCAGTTCTCTTTTTCATACTGTTGGCAACTGTTGAAGTCAGAGGTTGTGATGAGAACAATTAGAATCAGGACACAGAATTTATATTATTATTTTATGATGGTCACCCAGAGTTAAACACAGAATGTACAAGAAATAGGTCCACAATATTAAAGACATAGAATATTCAGCAAAGGGCCTGGATTCCACAGCAATGTCCTGCATGAGTCCGGATGAAAACCTAGAGCCCATGAAAATGCCTCCCACGAGTCCAACTGGAGGTCTAGAGCTCATGAGAAGGACTCATGCCAGTCTCTTTTATAAATCCACACTGGGAAGGCCTAAAGGTCAGCAGTGGAAGCTAGAAAGTCTATGCCAGTGATGTGAAGGAGCTGTCCCGGTAGGTTGAGGGTTCTACACTGGAGCCCAGCAGTCATACTCAAAATAAAAACCAGGGCTACCCTGAGCCATCCTCAGTGACACGGAGTTCCCCAGCTCCTCTGATGATAAGAAGAGTCGAGTGCATGCCAGAAAGCGAGCATGACAAGTTTCTCCTGGAGATTAAATGGCAAATGTCTTCCCCTCCAGAGCCAGAAAGTGATGCTTGATGTAAGGACCAAAGTTCCCCCAAAATGAACCACAGCCACTCTCACCAACAAGGTCCCAGTCTCCTCTGATGACAATGGTCAAACTCACACTGGGGAAGCTAGTCATGACGAGCTGCTCCAGGAGAACCAATGGTTCAAACAGGAACACAGAGGAGAACCCACAATGCCTAACCTCTCCTTCTCTATGTCTCTATTTATGCTGGCAACTTTCCTCATCTACACTCAGCACCATGCTGAGTTAATTCAGCTGGTGTTAAGTTGACCAGCAGTTTTTAATCCAGCAATAATCCTCAAATGGGCCATCCACACCCAGCACCACCGCGAACTGGGGATACAGCAGACTTAGATTTACAGATTATCAAAATTATTTCAAAAAATATTTATCCTCTTGCTAGACAATTCTTTGCATCTTGAGTGAGGTTGAGAAATTTAAAATTACACTTACATAAATACCTTGGGTGGGCTATGAAGATAAAGCTGAATAGAGAGGCAGAAAGGAAAATTAAAGGTGTCAACCAAAAGAGAGATGGGACATTATAGACCAAAAAAAAAAAATTCTGATAGAAGCTGTTAAGATTAGCTAATTAAGGAAAAAGAGAGGAATGTTTCCAGAAATTAAGCACGGTTGAACCTCAAAGAATGGTGGGATGAGAAACAATGAGTAGATTTGTAAGTAAAAACTTCAATATGATGAAGTAAAATATTCAAAATGTAGTCAATGCGAAGAACTTTGGATAACAATTTGAACAGTAATTTACAGAAATACAGAAAGAACAGAACTGTGTAAGTGATGGCTTCCGGAATTACTCTGAACACTGTATCATCTCCTACTACAAACACAGAACACTTCCAGTTCTCTGAATCCTCAGTTCTGCCATCCTCCAAATACTACTAAAGCCTGTTGCTCACTTCAGACAGTTTTATAATACTTTAAAAACAAGGAGAAGTATGTGGCTTAGAATTCTGCAGGCTGTGAAATTGAAGAGGAATGTATCAGGAGATTCGGTGTCTGCTGAGGGTTTGTTCTTTGCTCTACAGAGGGCACCTTGCTGCTGTGTTGTCACATATCAGAACAGGGCAGGGAGCTCACTGCGGTCTCTTATATAAAGGCAAGAATTCCTTCCATGAGAAACTTTCATGACATCCTTATCTCCCAAACACCAGCACCCTAGGTGCTGGTATTAGGTATTTGGTATTAGGTAATGATTGGTGAGTTTTGGAGGAATGCTAACATTTAGACCACAATGTCTCCCTTACAAAGTTACCATTCTGCTGCCTTTAGCTTTGTTGACTTTTGGTCATTATATAAATGCATAAGTTTGTCCACTTAACTTTATTTAATTACATATATACATTTTTAATGTTTCGCTCATTTGCTATTATTGTGTATTTAACTATATGTATGCCTATGATATTTAACAGTACTTTTGTATTCCTTGTGAATTTTTTCATTTCAGTGTATTGTTACACTATACAAAATATGCCACAGTTTTTTTTTTTTATTCTAATCAGGGCTAATAGTTTGCTTTTATGACTGCTGGCAGGCTAGCACAGTAAATGCTATTAATATTCTTATAACTTGGAGGAGTAAGCATTCATATAAAATTCTATTAAATGTATACCTAGAAATAGGATTCTTGAATCATAAATTATGTGTATACTCATTATTAATCAATAATGCTAGTTTTCAAAGGGATTGTATTAATTTGGCATATGCTTTTTCTCAGCAGTGTAGACCAGTTTCTTTATTCTACTCATCACCAATAGTTGCTATTGTGTGTTTGAAGTTTTAGCCATTCTGCTTAGGTTCCAGTGACAATGTAGTTTTACCTTCTGCCTCCCTAATTATTGGTGAAGTTGAGAACCTTTAAAATGTTTATTGGCGTTCTGGATAGCTTTATGAAGTACTTGTCTTGCCTACTTTTCTGTTTGACTATCTGTCCTTTCCTGGCTTGGCTATATATGGTGTAGACACTGACACTGAAAGACAAGGAAATTCTTAATTTCTAATAGGCATCAAAGAGGAAAATAAATTAATAAAAAAGAAATTGATGGTATGACTAATTCCTGTAATAAATTTAAGACACTGAAGTTAGGGAAAATGAAACGGTCAGTTTAGAGAACTAAATCACAAGAGAAGATTTGCATGTGGCAAAAGATATCAATTGGAAGACAATTTCTTGTTTTGTATTTTAAGCTATATATGTTATGTTATAATGTTGGTTACCCCATTTCTTTGGATCTCTGCTATGCTCTCATATTTCTGTATTTTTCATATTCTTTAAAAGTTTCCTTTTATTTCTGTCTCCCATTGTCGTTTGCTTTACTGTCTCCAGGGATTTCTACTCTTATTCTCCTTCACACACATGTATTCACACACACACACACACACACACACACACACACACACACACACACGGCACACACTCACTTGGCCATCACTGTCGTGTGAAACCTCCAGGCTGCCCCTGTAACAGGAAAGTGTCTCTGGTGCTCATCTGTGTACTGCACTTGGGGGTCCTGTGTGCACTTTGGGATCAGAAGGCTCCAGAAAGGTTTGTCTCCTCCCGAGATGTCTGTTTTGTTTCAGGTCACCACCCTGCTGGACCTTTAGACTCATCACAAATTTCCTGTTCTTGATCTTTTTAACCGACTTTGTAATTCTACCCCACCACTGGCTGCTTTTCGCAATATATTTCCAAATCATAGATGAAGATTTTAAGCTATATAAACAAAACCTCAGTTAAAATCAGACAAAAAGTAAGTATCTCTGTTTTCTAATCAGAGAAGACTTTAGAATCAGGGCTGCTGAGCTGCATGCAGAAACTCAGTTAAGTGCTGGGGGCTAATCAGGGAGGTGGGGCCCTGTGTCATTCGTAAAACAGGTGAAAGAGATTTTGAAAAATAAGGAGCAGGTTAAACTTTAAAAGGGGAAAATGTTAAAGGAGGGACAAGCCCTTCTCTGTACTTGGCTGCTTGCACTAGTTAATAGGGTACTAGCGGTCTGCACATTGTCCTCAGCAGATGTTATCCTGCCCTGGCAGCACTGTGATTATGAGCTCTCCTCACACAGCCAGGAAACGTGCAGATATCCAGTACTTTTCTGTTCCCAAGGTCGACTCGGGACCTCGGGACTGCGGGGCCAGAGTCAGCACCTTTCCTGGCCACCACACAGCCTGTTCCCCAATAGTTAACGATGAGGGGCGTCTCCAGAGTTCTCTTTAACAGTCTCCTCAGATTCTTCACGTTACAGTTCTAAGGTAGTTGTCCAGGATCCAGATATCACATTTTTATTTAAGGCAGAAAAAAGGAAAAAGAGAAAAGTAGCGATGCGGCTTCATCTGTCCTTTTTATATGAAGTGCTAAATTTTCCCAGGGGAGGAAAAAAAAAAAATCCCTAGCAGATCCCTGCACATGAGTCATTGCTTTCTGAAGCGGTAGCTAAAAAAAGCAGGAAAAAAGAAAGTTCACATGCAGATCCACATAGTTGAAAAAACTAGGAAGAAAGAGTTGGAAACAGGGTTTGGTTTTGTTAACTGAACAGCATGTCCCAGTTATGCCCCCACCACTACCACCACGACCAAGACAGGATCCTCTGGTTTCTAATCCGCTAGCCTCCCTCTCCTCTCCCTCTTACCTCTGCTCAATTTCTTTTTTCTTTCTTTCTTTCTTTCTTTCTTTCTTTCTTTCTTTCTTTCTTTCTTTCTTTCTTTCTTTCTTTTTCTTCTTTCTTTCTTTCCTCTTTCTTTCTTTCTTTCTTTCTCTTTTTCTATCTCTCCTTTTCTCACATCATTTCTCAAAGCATTTGCAAACAGTTCATGGGAACTTGATAAGACAATAATATGATATAATAAATTATAAAGAGAGGAGTACAGAGGCCATGTCTGTCTCATATTTGAATGAGAAGATGCTTCTGCAAATTCTAATTTGTCCTTTAGAATTGTGATAAGAAATAGGTAATAAATAATAAAAATTGTAATTGATAACTCTTGGCATATTAGTTACATTAATTCATTATTAAATATAGTTTTTATTATATTGATTTTTGATAGCTGCTTGAATCCACATCTTCACAGTGACTTACATCATCAACCTTGGTAAACTGCTGAGTTGCCCAGGCTGGGCTGAAATAGCTGGCCTTCTCTCACAGCATCCCCGAGTGAGCATCCCAGAGATACTCAGCTGTACCTTGCTGCTTCTCCATGTCTTGTTCATATAAGAGCCAGGGATCAACTTTCTGTCCATGCAGTGGTTCCGGGTCCTGATATCTCAGGGTTGTGCCCATTGCCTTTCATATCCTAGAACTCCTGCCTGGATTCAGTCAAAGGAATTATTTGGTAAAGGAGTATGGAAGCATACAATTACATTTTAAATGACAGCCTTAAAAATGGTAAAATTTACTGTCATTAGGGTCCATTCACTAATAGTCTGGGGCTTACTATGGGGAGCGAAGCGCTCAAGTGCAGCTGCTAATTGTGCTTCCCTTGGACTCCTGCAGTGTAGCATTTTCATGATTGCATTCTTTATTAATTACATAGTATAGTATATTTCATGCACTATATATTAAAATGTTGTTTCCTCTATGGTGGTATTCATGCATAATTAATAGAAATTAAATAAGTGTCTTTGTATAGTACATGTTCTATGAAATTATGTTTTACAAAATTATATTTTGCCTTAATTGGACTTATGTGACTTAGTTTGTCTTCTTAATGGGTGAGGAAGATAGTAATCCTTAATCACACATTCTAAGAAGAGTTAAGGGATGTATTATTTTAAAATACTTAGCACTTAGTATATCATAAGTACTCAATGTTTGCAATTTTCAACACATTAAAAAATTTAAATTGGAATGGCCAATCTTACTGGAAAAATAAAGAATAAACAAATGAATATCTTAGATGGAAAGTGAAATATCAAAATTTTCACCAAAGATTTTTTGCTAAACACTTCCACAATAGAAACTTTAAAAAAATAGAATAAGCTAAATACTTTAGCCAGTACTCAAGAGACGAGGCTAAAATTTGTAAAAACTTAGGGGATGGACTAATAAAAATGTTAATAGTGTTATCCTTAAAGATCTCATGTAAACTGCTCATGTTCTGGTTCTCTTCCTCTCTTCAGTTCCCTATAAAATGCCATACACTACAATGAAATTATATTATCTGGAAGACAGTAGGTGGTAAATAAATGTTTGTAGAATGAATGAACGATTATCTTAATTTCTCATTCCTTTCACAAATTTTAGCATATATATATATATATATATATATATATATATATATATATGGATGCTGGCATTTTTTTTTATTTAACCACCTAAAAATTGAAATGCAGATGTTACTAAAAAGAAGACCAAATTCTGCACAATTATATTTTGTTCTCCCTAGTCAGGTGGCACTTTTGACTTGGAGTGCAAACATGTTAGAACCAACCAAATTGTTTAAATTAGTAATAAATAATCACAAGTGTATACTTCTCATTTTGATTAGAAAGGAATTAATTCTGTGCCAAGTACAGTGGTGGTACGTGTCTATAACCCCAGATACTTTGGGGTTTGAGGTAGGAAAACTGAGAATCAGAGTCCAATTCCTGCAACTTTAGAGACTCTGGCTCAAAGCTAAACTTTAAAAAGGGATGGTGACTTGGCTCCATGGGAGAGGACTTGTCTGTCATGGGTGAAGTCCTGGGTTTAAATTCCATTATGGAGAAAAAAAAAGAGAGAAGAATTAATTCTGAGTCCAGAATAATTTAAGACAAAAGCAAAAATATGAATAAATACATAATTTGTAAAACAACAAAATTGCTTAGGTAAATAAGAAGTTTTAAAGTTTCACCCAGTGGCACTGAACTGGAAAGTTACAAAGTTTTTAAAACAGAGAACCACCAAAAGACATCCTGTTGGAAACAATTTACCTAGAATCTTACATTAATTTTTGGTTGACAGTGTATCCTTTTTTTATTGAGCAGGTTAATTTTTGTGTGTGTGGGTACAGCTCATTTTGCTTTTTTCATGGGACTTGTACTCTGAGGAATTTTTTTTATTTTTGGGGGGTCAAATACAGGGCACTAGTTAAATACGGGGCTCAAAATGGCGTCAGTTATGCCAAGCTACAACAATCACCACAAGGAGCGATTCATTTAATTTTGGAGAAAACCTAAATTTTCTAGAAATATTTTTGAGATTTTTTCTAGGAAACAAGTAGATGATTCATAAAGGTTTTGACAAAACAACTTGGCTATGATAGTCCTAGTCTTAAAATTAGAAGTCAACTCTCATGAATTTCTGTAGTAAATGATTATCTAGTAATGCTTGGGATATTAGGACTTCCACAGTGAATTAACAAGGAAAAAGATTGGCACTTTTCTATAACATTTCCATATTGGCTAACATGATGTTTTAAATTTCCATGCATAAAATTAACCTATTCCATAAATATAATGCAAGCATATTTAATATTGAGCCATCTATATTAGAAATTGTAGAGATTAAATTCTTTTTTATTGACATCACTTCATGATTACCTGAGAGAATCTTGTCATTCATGCATAAAAAGAGTATAATTTCCATTCTGTCTAGTCAATTGATATATATATTTGGATCTTTCATTTATCAGAAAATATTTGGGCAGTAAATTATAGTAGTGGAGTTCCAAATGGGAATATCTAGTTTAGTTTAGCATATCAAAATGACCTTCTTAGAGAAGAGGAGTCATGAGCCACTTTTAGAAAAATGCCGTTGACTAGGTAAAATCCAATCTGAGGGGCTGTTGCATGCTGGGGCCATTTTAGATACTTAAATGTATAGATAGGATTGCAAGGGACCAAATATTTCTGTATACAGTAATATCTCAGTTCACAGACACTTCTGTTCACAGACAATTCATTTCACAAACAGAAGAGTTTGGTAAAATTTTGTTTCCATTTCAAACACTTCTCAGGTGATGACCACATCTTCCCTGGAATTAAGTTTGTGAACCAATACCACTGTAAATGATTGTAAAATGTCAAAAGAGGGCAAAAAATGAGTCCATGAGGGCATCAAAGTCCAGGTAAAGAAGGGTCCACTAAACCATATTTGGTTCTTCCCCAAAATGTGAAAAGCTACTGAAATGCTTTCAACATTTAAGATTATTTATTTTTTAATTTTAGAAAATTTAGAATATTCCTGCCCACAGTAATAAGAATAGGTTGGAGAGATAAGTGGGTAAAAATAAGACAATTGTATTATTTTGGCAAGTTTTTAAAGCTCTTTGATGACACTGTTAAAATAAAAGAGACTGTATTAGGAAGGATTCTCTAAGCAAGAGAATCATAGAAAATGTATGTGTAATTATGGTTTAGGATTTAGTAGGTGGCTTGTACAAGCAGAGCTGGGAAAATATACAAAGCCATCTGTGGAATTAGAGGCTAGAGAATCTGGCAGCTTCTTAGCCAAAAAGATGCAAGCCACAGAACAATAAGGATCAAGGGTACAGAACCAGCATAAGGATAAAGGCTTAAAATATCACAGGAGAGTCACTGATGTCAGTCTGTGTTGGAAGGGTAAACTGGAGACCCAGAAATGAAAGCACAAACATAATGGCAATACTGGACAGACCTACTGAGGAATACCAGAGGGCTTCAAAATGGGCCACTTCCTCTTTCATTGCCTTTTTAATGCCAGCAAGGCTATAGACCTACTCGTTGATGCCAGTCATATCCAGGATGGGTTTTCCTGTCAGTGTGTTGTGTACAGGTCAGTCTTCTCGAGGCCCTCACGTAACTGTGCTTTACTAATCTGCTAGTTGTCTCAAGTTGACATATCATTAATGGTCATGAGCTACCAGACAAAATACCCATTACATGTTACATATATTTTGATCTCTCAGATCTTATTTACCCCTATTCCCTCAGTGAAAATAAAGATTAAGGTGGTATATGCATCAAAAATCAAGTGTCTGTGGTTATCTCCTGTAGTTTAATCTAGATTTGGTTTTATCCACAATTTCCAAGGAGAGAGGAGTTGAAATTATGTGAGGTGTGCTGAAGGAGGTGTGTGTGGGAGGGTGTGCCTGTGTAGGAATGTATCCACATTTTTGAGACATATCTTCTCATATTGATAAAAGAATAAAAGTTACATTGTAGGTACTCATGAACTTATTGATCAAAGAACTTGTATCTATACTTTGATAAAAGGGAAAGCAAGAAAGGTTTAGATGGAATGCCCCTTTAATATACTGAACTGTATTCTTTGGAAATATTAGAGGATTGTTCTGTTGAGATATATAATAAAATGCCTAGAGTCTGGAACCCATCCATGTGCAAGCCCACAATCAGTAAGTCAAAAATATTAATGAGAAGCAGTATCAAAAATACAAAACTTTTAAGTTGTCCCTAAGAAGTCTTCCCCAGGTGTTTTGTTTAAATTACCATTTGATTAAATGGGCCATCTGAGCATGAGTGATTAATTCCCAATGGCAGAGGTGCCAGGACCCCAGATGTTGTTTTAGGATTACAGATCTAGGAAAACAAGCTTCTTGGTTGTCAATCAGGACATGTGATTTTGCAACCAGTTTCTTAAAACCCGTAGGAATAACTTTCTCCTAATCAGTCCTCACTCATTGATGTAACAGCTAACTCTAGGACCTCCCAAACGAGATATTAAATGTAGATATTTTTGTTGATGATGTACAATTTAAAAAATAATAGTTGTCGGGGCTGGGGATTTAGCTTAGTGGTGTAAGCGTCTTCTTGGCAGGCGCAAGGTCATGAGTTCGATCCCCAGTACCAAAAAAAAATAAAAATTAAAACAAAAATAAAAATTAAAAAATAATAATTGTCTAAAGTCTAGGGTATTTTCTCTGATATTTTATTTTCCTTCTTTCTGACTAACCAAGGAAGGCTGATACTGTTAAGCTGAAATGTGAAAGTATTCCAGCATTAAATGTCTGCCTCTATTCTAACGTAGCCCCATTCTAATGTGACCTCAACAAGAATGGAAGGAAAGGGCTGTATCTTGTGACAGTGAAAGTTGAACACCAAAAACCCCTCTGTCAGAAAAAAAAAATCCTTGTTAAATGTGAGAGAGTTCTTCCATGTTATTCTTATTAGGTAAATTCTTTTTTTTGTTTGTTTGTTTGTTTTTGTTTTTTTATCGGTACCAGGGATCGAACTCACGACTGCCTGCTTGCAAGGCAGGCGCTTATGCCCCTGAGCTAAATCCCCAGCCCCTAGGTAAATGTCAAAATTGAGTTGAGTTGAAAATATCCATTTTCATTGCAGATAATGTACATTAAAGAAAAATGATAATCATGTTGTCATAAAACACTGGCCTAAGGAGACAAATTCAAGGGAGCATTCTTTAAGAATTATCCTGTAGATATTTATGCAATATTATCAAATTTAAATTGTAATTAAATTTTTTAAAAAATTAAGACATTGATCATTGAGATTGACACAACAATCACTAGAAAAATATGGGATCATGTGATCTCACATCTAAGTTGAAGTTGTTTTCAGATATAATTAACATTATCTAATAGTGACGGGTAAGTAGGCACTTTAAAGACACTTGATAACACTTGATAACAATACATTGATAAGCGAAGGTGAAAAGTCGCATCTGAACAGTCAGCTATGTTTGGTGGGAAGCATGTGATGAGATCAGTGTGTGTCACACTTCAATCTCTGGCACCACATTTTTCCCACGTGATGACAAAGCAAGTTTTCACTCTTCATGAAACAGAGTCAAAATCACTTTATGGTTTTATATATATGTAATTAAAACCACATTTTTCTCTGCTTTCCTTCACATAGCTAACACATTTCCTAAACCAGACATTGTATATATCCCTGTCCAGGTAGCGTACTTTCTGCCTCCTTGTCTTTGTTCCCAGACTTCCCTGTGCCTGGAATCCTCATAGGTAAGGATTTTCCATTTTTCTCCCTGGCTCAGCTCAGTCACTGTGTGGTCCACAGGTTACAAACTGCTCTGGAGGTTTTCTTTGTGTAGCTTTCATTCTATTAGTAAATACGATGTGCTTTAGAAATTGAAGCACACACCAACAATTCGAAATAATGAAATTTTATAAAAATTTCTACTTCCAAATTCTTCAGAAAAACTGGAAGTTTGGCCACACTGGACCATCGCTGCTGTAGGGCAACAAACTGTGAGACTCAGTAGCAGCCCTGCCCCTTTCAGGAGCCGTCAGTCCTTCAGTGCACATCCACTTTTGCATGCTGAGTTTTGCCAGTGTTGTATGCTGCAGCATTCTTACAGCAAGGAATAAAGTGAAATGCAGCCCCAACACTTATGTTACTTGACTGACTCTTCTAGAGACAGGAGTATGAAATCCTCGATCTTTGTCATCAGGATTTCCTTGCACAGTGTCAGGTTAAATATGCCTTCCTGTTGTACTTCTATAGCTGATGGAAAATGTGTCACTGGCCATGTTTTGCGCTGTGTTATAATTATGACTGTGCCTGTTTACCTCTCCAAGTTAGGAGGTTTATGTCAGCAGACTGCTCACGGACTAAGAGTGGATCCTGCACACACCACAGACTCCCAAAAGTGTTTTTTAATATCCCGAGCTATCTTTAAATATGTACCTGGTAGGCCAGAAAATGGATGAATGTGTGTATCTCAGCAAAAGCATTTGTCAGGCTGGTCACATCAATCACAGAACTGCATAAAAAGGGGAAACCATTTAAGCGTAATCAGAAATTTCTGCAGAATTTGTTATAATGGATAATTAGTATAAAGTAAGAATTTTTTTCAAATAAACTTTGAATTCTTTTTTAAATCTCATTTCTATTCTTTGACACACTTAGCACATACAGATTTCTCCATTAAGTCATCAAAAATTAAATGAAGTCAATTAAGTGTGAATAATTACCTTTAACTACTTTTCCTATTTTGGGTTGCTGAAATAAATCAAACAATTTCATATGAGGTTCATACCAGCAAAAGTCTCTGGAAGAGAATAGTACTAATGTATTTGTTTAATTTTCCTCCTTTTATAGCTGCTTCTGAGAAAAATAAGCATTGTTTGTCCCAGTTTTTAAAAAATAACAGAAATTTGCTCTTTAAAACATATGCTTTACTATACAGTAAGAGGTTTTCACCAGTAAATTACTCAATGCTTTAGAATTTCACGATTCTTTGTTTTCCTTTTCCTGCCTGCCAAATCCTGTATTCTTACTTTCTATGTGGCTATTAGCCCTGTCTAATTTTTTTCAAACTGACACATTCATTCAGTTTCATTAGGAAAATAAACCTCTCCTTCCCTTCTCTCATTTGTTATTTCTGGATCTGCCAGGGTCAGCTCCTTAGTGTTTACTTTTCATTTTGTTGGTTCTGAGGTTTGAACTTATGACTTCATGCATGCTGTGTAAACACTATGCTACTGAACTATATTTTCAACCCAAATATCTACTTTTTAAAATTGGGCCTTTAATAGTAACAAGATTCTGAAATAATGAGTTGTACAAATGGTAGTAATACTGATGTGATGACTTACTATGCTGCAGGCATTTGAGATACAGTACAGTACATCCAATTTTCACAAAAATCCTAACAGGTAAAGTAAGTTTCAGTGTGGGTTGGTTGAGAGAACTGAGTCTAGTATAGCCTAAGCATTGGCCACACTCAGCTTAACAGTCGCTGAGAGACAGAATTGGAGTCCACTTGTTGTCAATACTGAGGTTTCTTCCATGCTCTCTTTTTAACACGTAACCCAATCATGCAATGTTGAAGAGGTTTCAGCATGTACAAAAAAGAAGTATATCTTTCTTTTCTTGTCATTTCTTGAGAATTTAAGACCTCTGTCCCCGTAGTTGTTGTAATTGTCTCTTTTGAAAATATTGAAAGTGCATAATTTCTTTAACTCCTGGATTTCAAGGATAGGAGATAGAAGTCTCAAATACAATTCTGGTCTGTACCAGCATTCAGCTGAGCTTTTTCTTGCCACCGCTAGCCCACTCCTCCCAACTACTCTCTTCTAGAGAAGCCCAAGAAACTAACCCTGTTGTCACTCCTGCTGAGGGGCTCTCTCAGTCACTTGCTCCATGGACAATCGCTCCTAGCTGTTATGACCCCAATATCACTCCCATGATCATCTCTTCTGTAAAATCTGAGGTACTTGCTGGGGCTCTCTTTCCATTTCATGGCGACTGCAAGCCCTGTGTTATGACACACACTTGTAGGTCCAGCTCCTAGAGAGGCTGAGGTAGAGGAACCTCACGTTTGAGGCCATCCAGGGAAATTTAGAGAAAAACTACCTCAAAATAGATGATAGATAGATGGGTAGATAGACAGACAGACAGGACTGGGGATATAGCTATGGCTCGAGATTTGCTCCCCAGCACAAAGAGGAAAAGTGTGAAAGATCTTACAAGTCTCCACATGGCTTGGAAAGAAATCATGACTGGACGGAATTCCAGAAGAAAATCTGAGTAATTCAGTGGTAGATAATGCACACAGAACTCTCAAAAAAACTTCACTTCCTTATTGGAATATTAACTTCTTACTTTAAAAGAAATTATAGATTCAGAAAGATAAAGAGTAAAAATTAAGAAAAATCCCCACCATACCTGAGTTTAAGTAGTTCAAAATCAAATGAGAGATGAGGCATACCGACAATTAGCTTAGTTTGTGATAAATGACTGACAATGGAAAAGACAGCTCCATTAAGGAAAAAAAAACCCAATCAAAGCACAACAAAAATCATGTTCCAATACATTTACTCATTGAAATTGGCCCAGAAAAAAAACATAATGTGGACTGGCTCCGGAAGAGCATGCAGATAGTTCAGGATCCACAGTCTCAGGCACTTGAGAAACTGTTACTTCTCTTTCGCACACATCATTGTGATTAGAGGACATAACCTTGGTGTTAGATTCTTTTATTTTTTTTTTTCCTCCATAGAATAACTAGGTAAAATTTTGCCTATCTTATTAGTTTTCCTTTTTTGTTGTTGTTGCCATATGATATTTGATTTTAATATAAAACTTGCAAGATGATTGGGTGACTAGTTTCCTGGATAAAATATTCTGTGGATTGCTTTTTTGATAATATACATGCTGATTTCTCTTTCTCTCTCCCTTTCTTTCTCTCTCCCTTTTCTTTCATCCTTCCTTCCTTCTTTTTGTCTTGTTCTCTGCCTCTCTCTGTCTTTCTGTCTCTCTGCTCCCTCCCTCTCTCCCCTGCTTTTTTTTTTTTTGCTCTCACTTATTACCTATAAAGGTCTTAGAACTAATACAACTTTCAACATTACTAGAGCTCTGCTGTACAGCAAATTCATGCTCTGATTCTGACTGTTACTTGGTTTCTAAAATGTTTCCCTGAAGTTCCACGTGGAAAATTGTGTGTTGTGCCTTTTCATTTGTGTATTTGTTTTCATTTTTTTCTGCTTTAATAATGAGGAACTGATAATGTCACTGCTGTAAACAAATGATAGTTTAACCTACTACAGTAAAAGATAGCTGGTGAGTATATTCCTTTTTTCTAAAATAAGTTTTGGAAAGAAATTGTGATCCATGTATCTTATTGATATTAAGTACAGATGGAACGTAATAAACAAAATAATGCTTAATGTCTGCTCATAAGGGTTGAGTTGACAAAAAAGGATAAATAGCAAAAGAGACAGTCTTGAAGATCATGGTAAATTTTTATTTCAATTTATTAGAGTATGTGTGTAGTGCATAATGTTTACATTCTTTGTGGGAAATTGTTACACAAAACAACTTAATTGCTTTTTTCAAAACTTTTGTCTGAGTTACTTTTCTATAATTGCTAAGGCAAAATACTCAACACCCAAAGTCAAAGAAAAGAAGATTTATTTAGCTCAAAGCTTGTGGAGTTTCAGTCCATAATCAAGAAGTCCATAATCCACCAAGGCATGGTGGCCCATGGCAGACGGACAACTGCCATGGGCGAAGAAGATAGCAAAGCAACAAGCAAGCAAAACAAGACTCTTTCTGTCACTTATATTGCATGCAGGCCACCCGCCCTGGGGCAGGCACAGCACTCACACCCTTAGTCCCCCACTCAAAACTATGCCAAACCAATCAGTGGACTGATTTAGCAAACACACACCCTTAATCCCACCACCACACAGTTTCCATTCAGCCACCTTTGAGAAAACCCTATGACTGCATGGGACTTTGGGAGGGACATCTAAACTCCTGACAAAACCATGACAACTACCCTTCTCCTTCCCTTTCTGTGTGTGCATTATAAATGCGATCTGGATGGAAGGAAGGGTGTTAAAGTAGCCACCTTTACATTAGATCTTTAAAGAGGTAGTACAAGCTGTCTTGTGGATCTTCATGGTTGCTGTTATTTTTAGCTTGGCATCTAGATATGCTTCTGAATTCCAACATCTGAATGAATTTGGGAAAGTTAAGCACTCTATTCCATACTGTGGCAGGAAATCTTATCAAATATCAGCTTCTTCTCCATTCTCACCTTTTTCTGGGACTGTATGGAACCTCTCTATCACTTCTTTGAGAAACCTTAAAATCAGAGTTAAACAACTAATCTACTACTATTAATTGACCTCTAATCTATACCATCTATACAGAGTTAAGCAGCACACCAACACAAACACACACCCACACACATTTCTAACTTTCAATGTTTCTTTTTAAACTTTTTAAAAAATTTCCCATAACACATTTTTTCTTAAGGTAATAGCGTTGAAATTTTTAGCATTGTAGTTCATGTATTGTTTCACGTATTAGGCATGGAGTAATGCTGAGAACATTTTAGACATCATTGGTATAGTAAGGAAGCTGTAGTTCTAGTAGTTTTGAGACACGTCAAAGGAGCCAGTACCCATCACTACCCTTGAAGGGACCAAAGGAACCATGAAACTCATCTGCCATCAGGCTAGTGGCACTGCCAAGGGAATTTTCTCATTCTCTTGAGTATGACTCAGGAGTCATTGAGTGAACACTGAGTCTGGCATTTGTGACAGCTGTGATCATCTCTGTAGATACCTCCAGGATTAGAGGGTTACGGCCATGAGTGGGTATTAGGCAGCCTAGGAATAGAACTATGGTCTTTTTTTCCAACAGTCCCATGAGCCTACCAATGGCTACCCACTAAATATCAGTTCTAAGTATAGATATAAATATTTTACATTATATAAATACATTTTTCACATTATATTTGTTACTTATTAATGATCTTTATAATTCAGAGGACATTTTTTAAAAGAAGGAACAAAATAAATAACAATAGAAAGTCAATATTATAGAATTAATAAAATTATCAAAATTGTAATACTTTTTAAAAATGCAAGCTATACCATTTCATAGTTCCTTTTAATAAACATACAAAAATGAATCAAAGTTGAGAGAGCATAGGTTTGCTCTTCCTATAGAAATTTCAGCACAAGTCCTGTGCCATTCTACTCCAGATTAGAAAATTCAGTGCTATATTAGCGTTGATGCTAAAAATGAAACATATACCATATTATTTATTTAACTGACATGGCTTTGAAAATTTGGCTAACTTCTATTAGGTCAAGATCCTCCATTTTAAAAATGGCGAATCGGAGTAATTAGTTTATGCAGTATGATTGCATAAGAGACAAAAGACTTCAAATACCATTCTTTTAAAATTTAATTTTGAGTTAAAAGAATAATATTGAGAATTGTATGAATTTATTTCTTCATTTATTTATTTAACAATGCTTTGGATTCATGTTGTGTGAAAGTAGAAGTCAATATGGTTGGAAACTATTGCAAAGGAAATACTCAAATGGGGCTATCGTATGAGAAAAGGGAGAAAGCTGATAAGAGAAAACTGAATTAGCCAGTGTCGCAGCCAATTTTCTGTTGGTATAACTTAGCACTGTACAGTAGGTAGCTTATAAAGCTTAGAGGTTATTTAGGGCATGATACTGAAGGCCGAGGAGACCACGAGCATGTCACTGGCATCTAATGAGGACCTTTCCGCTGCGTCGTAACACAGGGCACAGCCTCCCATGACAAGGCCGTGTAATTGTGCCAGTTCTGGGGTCTCTCCCTTACCTGTTAAAGCCAGTAGTGTCATTCTGAGGGCTCTGTATCACGTCATCTGTTGAGGTCTGTGCCTAGATCCCCAATCCCCCAAACGGGTACACGGTGACAGCCCAAAGGAATGAGACAGGAGGCAGGATCTTTAGGGCTCCAGGAGGACTAAAATCCTCTGCGGAGTTCTAACTCTGCTAGCTGGCTGGCCAACTGACCCTGGGCAGCCCATGTTTAATCAGAACAAGCAGAGAGTTGAGTGGAAAATGCAGGAAACCTGAACAGGATCTAGGGAGGGGTTCACGGGACCCCTCAGAGTAACAGACAGTGCTAATTAAGGAAAACTATCCAGAAATTCTCCCGGTGGACTCAGCTGTGGCATTCTTGCCCCTTGAGGTGTCTCCTTATTCTCAGTTCAGCCATGCCTGGACCACGCCACAGCCCTGCACATGTATTTAGTTTCAACCACTCAAAGTCATCTAAGCCTAGTTACTGTAAAAAGGCTTCAATCAAAATGGTATTAAATAAGAATCTGAGAATTTTTTTTCCCAACATGTGGATTTTTGGGGGCCACATTCAAAGCACAGGGCCAGTAAAAAGAGGAAAGCAAAACTATCTTGAAGAAAGAGAAAAAGTTTATGCAAGTAGAGGAAGGAAGGTATGAGTCCTGTGAGCAGGAGAGGTAGAAGAAGTCAGGTCAACAAGGGTTATGAGACACATCAAAGATTATGAGTTCAATTCTGAATTGAATGATTTTCCCACCAAGGGAAAGAGAGAGTCTCTTATATTCAAATGTGTAGTTTCGAAAATTTACTGGAGAAAAGCAGACTGCAAATATTCAGATTGATTAAGCAATAAAGGCAATAGTTTGGGAACTGACAAGATCGTGGAGTCCTGTGTTAGTTGAACACTGCTAATTTCCTCTGCGGACCTGTCAGTGAGTAGGAAGTGAGCGTCTGTGGGTAATTTGGAACAAAACTGTGTTGAAAACCATTTGTATTTTTATGAAAATGTATTAAAGTAGACACATAAATGTAGTTTCGCTTTTTTCCTATTCACATGAGGCCACCCAGTCATACAAGTAATGAAAATATCTACCAGGATGGTCGTAGAGATATTTTCTTTTTTAAGATGCTGCCATCTACTGACACTTTGGGTATATCACACCCTGAAAGTTTTAAGTTTGTATCTTCCAGCCTTTTCCTCAAAACTGCCCTATTTGAATAATTGATGTTTTCTGGGGCCCATATGGAAAGAACTGTAAATGCATCAAAACATATTGTAGAAGCCACAAGTAATTTTTTAATGTGAAGTCGCTGCTGTGGTCACGGGGCTTTTAATAAGAGGATTCAGTAGTTGAAGTCTTGTGGTTTCTTCAAAGTGCCCTTCTTTATAAATAATTGATAACAAAATAAAAGTAAAGTCTTTTCTGTTCCTTGAGTTTTCAAAGATGAATTGTATGAAATCACCATGAGGAGTTGGGTTTGAAAATTCACATTTTCAATTCATCTTTCTAATTAGAAATGTTCATGGTGAGAAAGAGGATTTCAAATTCAGAACAACTCCACTTTTTTTCCCAAACAGAATACCCATATTGTAAATGTGGCTTAAAATGTAAACTAAAAAATATGTCTACGTGACTGTTCAACATTCAACTGCAAACCCAGGTTTTCATAACTTCTAAATCTTAATAGAGATAAACTATAACTTACAAAACAAAATGACCTTATTCATGTGACACGTATTGCTCAACTTTTGGTAAGAAACAAAGTACAAATTTGCCTTTCTGCTTCACAGAGAACAACAAAATAAGTTATGTAATTTTGATAAAAACTTTTTTGTGTGACATACTAGATCTAGTCTTATTATAATGAGTATATTGTTAATTAATTGAAATTTCAAAATATTAAGATTCCTCTATGAAAACTAAAGTTATAGAGGAGTCTGTATATCTTTTCTGTTGTGGACCATGAAATAAACACTTTAGGCTCTGTAGATCATATGTTCTGGGGTAACTACTTAGTTCTGCTGTTGTGATATAAAAACTACCAAGAGTGATATGTAAACAACTGACGCTGGTACTGGTTGTGTCACAAAATAATTTTATTTATACTAACAGGTCATAACATGCATCTCTCTGCTCCAGGGAAAATACATCAGAACACTACTGCAGTTAACAGATATATTCCTCAGATATTAGAGGGAATCTAAAGTTTGAGACGTAATTATTATAAGGGCAGCTGGTAAACTGATAATAAATAAATCCAAAGGTAAATATTTTGAAAAATTCTATCAGTCTTATTTAAGGATCAGTTTCTTTTCTTTTTAAATTCATTTTCATGCAAAAATTGTCTTCATATGGAAGAAATTCTTGCATATTTTAGATAAAAATTTAAGGTTCTGATCTAGGGAAAGTCAAATAGTTTTGACCCTAAGGAATTAATTACAAAGTTAATACTTGGGTATACCTCGAGTATATGTATTCATCATTCCAGTTGTCTGTCTTGGAGTTTAAAACAAACATTGGTTTATTTTCTAAAGCAGAATAAATTCTTCTAAGATGACACATAAGACACTTGAAACCATATGACAAGTAAATCACTCAGAATAGTGTCAGATCCTAAGCACTTGTCAGTACCTAAACTCAGTATATAGACAGAACAGTATACATCCAAAATTAACATTAAAATGCTCTCCCACGAGCTGGCCAGCATTTGTTGATTTTTGACTCCTTGATAGTAGCTGTCCTTACTGGAGTAAAACAGAATCTCCATGTTGCTTCAATTTGCATTTATCTAATGACCAAAGATACTGAGCATTTTTTCATGTACTTGGTGGTCATTGAAGAGGACATTAAACTAATATTGACAAAATGACCATTTTAGTAAAAATAATACACAGAATTAATACAATTTCAGTCAAAGTACTCAGAATTTTTCACAGAACTATGAAAAATTCTAAAATTTGTGTGAATCCAGAAGAGATCCAGAATACCCAAAACAATTATGAGCAATGAGAGCAAAGAAAGAGACATTAAAATCTCAAACTTTAAGTTGTACTACAAAGCTACTGTAATAAAATAGCATGGTAGTGGGAAAAAAACACAAAAAAAAAACAAAAACACAAACACAAAAAAAAAACCCACAAAAAAAAAAACCGAAAAACCAGACATTAACAAGTGCACTACAGCCAGGGATTTAGCTCAGCAACATAAGCGTCCGCCTTAGGAAGCATGTGGTCATGAGTTTGATCCCTGGTACTAAAATAAAATAAAATTAAAGAGCACTAGAAAAAGAAAATGCAGAAATAACCTCAAGCATCCTTCGATATGTAATTTTTGACAAGGAGACCAACAATATATGCAGCAGAGCAGACAACCTTTTTTAAAAGTGGTGTTGGGAAGACTAGTTGTACTTGTACAGAAGAATGAATTTAGGTCCATGTCTCTCACTCTGTACTAAAATAAAATAAAATTAGGTCAAATATTTCCATGCAAACATCAAAACACTAAATGTGATGGAACTAGAACAAAATCATTAAAACTCTTGAAAACATAGACATAGGCAAGGACTTATTGAACAGAAGTCCAATTACACACCACACAGTACCATGAATCAACCAACAAGAATCTCATCAAATTAGAGAGCTTCTGCCCAGCAAATGCTGACAGAGTAAAAAGATAACCTACAGAGAATTGGAAAATATCTCTGGCTTCTCCTTAGAAAGGGAACTAATAACTAGAAAAATAGAAAGAAGTAACTAAATAGTAATCCTTCAATGAAAAATTTGAGTGAACAGCCACATCTCAGGAGTAGCATTGTTTTATTTTTGGGAAATCTCACTAACATCTGACATGATAAAAGTCACTTGGATGTTTGTTTGTTTTTTGGTACCGGGGATCAAACTCAGGACTGCCTGTTTGCAAGGCAGGTGCTTATGCCGCTGAGCAAAATCCCCAGCCCCGTCACTTGGATTTTTATCTCTATCTCTGCATTCATTACTTTGCTATTGGTAAAACATATTAGAAAAAAACACTATTCATGCAGATGCATAGCTGAAAAAGTCAGAATTGACTATAGTTGAAAAAGTCAACAATATATAATTTAAAAAATCAGGATTTCTATAGTCTTTCCAGATTATTATTGATATGTTTGGGTATTGCACCAGAAGCTGACAATTGATAACTTCTTTGTAGTTAAGCTACGGCGTTTAAAACTAAATCACTAAAATTTCTCTACATTACTAAATTAAAATTCATTATTAGGTTGTATAAATATTTCATCAATCATGATATGTAATATCAAGCATTTATTGCTTGGAAACTACTGTTCCGTAGAATTATGTGTATTTTCAAAATGTTGACATATTTATATATAAAATGTTTTATGTTATTATAACTAACCTCACCAGCAATATTTCTTTGTAACAGAAAATAGATTCACTGATAGACAAGGATTCCAATTTTCCAGTTTCTGTTTTGTTTTGCCAATTTTATTTTACCACTGGGAACAAAAGCTATACGTTGATTTGTTTAAAGTGATACTTTGTATATTTTCAGAAGAATACCTGTCAAATATCCATATGTGAATTACAGTTGTTTGTCAGGTTTTGTTAATGGTTCTCCATGAAATTAAAGCTGTTAGTGTAGTTTGAGACTCAAGCATTTTAATTTAAGACTTTTTTTTTTAATCTTAGAATGTGGCCAAGTGTATGATGTGCATTTCCCAATTTAAATATTAAAATAAGAGAAACAAAATGTGTTTTTATTTACTGAAAATGTTTTATCTTTTTTTTTTAACAACCTTAACAAGGAGCTTTGCAAGAGCGCACCCTCACCTGAGTGAATGTCACAGATAAAAGCAATGACCCCTAGTAGTTTGGTGTTATCACTTATTTCCTGAAATGCTGCCAGCAACTTTACTGATCACTGCTTTTGCATTTTCAGTGCAAATACCAATCTAGTGAAGAATGGAAATAATGTTTCATTACTATAAAAATTACTCCATTATTATAGTACAGCACTTTGGCAAAGAATTTCTTAAAGATATTTGTACTTACTACTTCTTCTTTTTTTCTCATTTTAAATAGAATAAAACCAACCAAAACGAAACAGAACTAATCAAAACAAACCAATGTGACACAGGACTTCAAAACCATAGGAAATCAACAATGCCTCCTGCTGTCTTCAAAATAGCTGCAGATACCTTCACACATAATAAAAATCAAACAGAACAGAATGGAACCAATAAAAACAAAGCAATTAATGCAGTAAAGGACTTTAAAACAAGATAATAGTTAATCCACAATGGTTACCATAATATATCTTGCTATTTTTGAAATAGCTGCCCATGCCGTCCGATACAATAAAATCAAATGAAACAAAACAGAACAAATCCCAACCCAACAAAACAATGAAAATGATACAGGGCTTCAAAACAAGACAATAAGGAATCAACAATGGCCACTACCCTCAGGAGATCCTCCATACATGCTACACTGACTATTGCCATCCTCTGAATGGATGATCAGACCGCCGGCATTAGACCGGCAAAGGCAGTGAAACCCTAAACACTACAAGCATTAAATTATATTCCACCTTATTAGTTATCATTGCAGCCTGCGTTTCTCCAGATCAGCTGATCACTCACGGCAGGGTGTGGGTGGGTGTCTCTTTTTGTCTCCCAGCCTATGTGCCAGAAGGGACTAGCATCTGGCTCTTCCCCCAGGGGCCCATGCATAGTGCTGATTTGCAAGGAGCACTTGCTTCTTGGTGACTTCTTTTCTCTTCCCTCACAGTCCATGAGTGGCACTGACTCATGGGAAAAGGTTGGCGGCTGTCCCCACAGCAGCCTGTGCATAGTGCCAATTTAACAGGGAGGGCTTGCTATACTTGCTACTTCTAATCATTAAGTGAATTCAGAATTTGTCATGTTGTTCCCTAGGGCTGTTTCGTTGGCTTTGATCTAGCACATGCAGTTGGAAATGTTGAGCTCCACTTACATGACTGGGGAGTTGATTTTGCCTGCTGGTGTTCTTACAAGGTAAAAATGAGCTAATATGTTTACATCCTTTTATTTCACATCAACATTAATTTGTAGAGAAAAATTGACTTGGACCAACTTAAGGATTTGAGTTACTCTCCTTATTTCATTTATTATTGTATTTTGTGATTTTAGTTAATAGTGAAGCTGTATGATACTATCACATGATACATTATTTACAGTATTTCTATTATATAAAGAATTTATTTCAATTTTAGGCTGCTATGAAAAAAATTAGAAGGTCCTGGAAAAAATGTTCCACATTAGGACTTGGTTATTAGTAATTAAGATCCTTAGTTTTTTGATTGACAAGTCAGGAAATTTCCACATGTGTAACCACAATTCTTAGGAAATCATATTAGTATTGGTGTTTGAAGATAATTTATTTACTAAAGATAAATGAAAATAAAAATAATTATAATTTATAAGTTTTAAATGTGTTCAAAATTATTTCAATATTTTAGTACAAATAATTTAAATATATGAATTTTGAATTTAATTAGACCTCAGTGAAACTTCTATCTCTTAGGTGGGGTAAAATTTGATCAAAACAATTATACCTATGTCTTTTTCAGAACAGTAATACTATTTTTCACTGTTCTTCTTTAAAGAAAATGATGGTAGATTCTATTTAAACAATGACAAATTTTAATAGTTACATGTTTTGAACTGCTCAGTAGTTGTAGTTTTATTTTTTAAAAGTCAGATAATTATATTATTTATATAATACTATAATAGTTGTATTATTTATACAATAAAATAATAATTATACAATAGATAAACTTACACAGTTTAATTTATTTTTAATTCAGTACTTAAATTCAGGAGCAGGAGGTATCGCTGGTGCCTTTGTACATGAAAAACATGCCTATACAATTAAACCCGCGTGAGTACCATTTTCACATTCTTCTTTAGTGATGAACAAATTAATGTGCGTTCATAATATGTTAAATTTACACAAGTTTCTTAAAATGCTATTTCATGGGAATCTGGATTGGATTATAGTTCTCTTACTACTCTATTAAGAATGATTTGCTTAACAAGAATTAATTGCTTTTGAAGAGTTCAAATGGTTGAACAGTAAATTCCATCAAAAAATGGAAGAATCTTCAATGCTAAAGATGAGTCACTCCAATCATGTGTAGCAAATGGTTTAGTGCAAAAGACCACTTGATTTTTGTTTAAAAATTAGACTTTAAAAAATTTCAGATTCCTTACTTGATGGATAAATCAAAGACAGCCAGAGCTGTGCCTAATAGAGCCTTAAACGTGGCATGTTATTATTAAATTATATCTACCCTTTAAAGCTATAATGTAACGTGATTGCTTATAGGAAATATCTTCTGTCCTAAAAGACTTTATAATCCATGAAACCTGAGGAAGCTGAACACTGAACAACAGACTGACTACTTAAAAAGTAATACTTTTCTGCTTTATATAACTCTCTTCCAGTTTTAAAGCATGTATAAATGCAAATGTAATACACCAACACATTTATACATTTTTATTTTACTGGTGAACTCGTAAGTGTTCTTTTTATTTTTATCTGGTGTGGAGAAAAAGAAGTAATATTCTGAAGAAAAGTCTTTTTGTAAGTTGAATTGCAATGTGCGTTATGAAGAGAACGCGTGGACTCCCAGCTGACCATGTAATAACATTGATTAGATTTGTGCCTCCTCCCAGCCCCTGGCTGTGTGGTATAATCTCCACAGCATTTGAAGCTGAACTAATAATAGATCTTGGAGCACCTCACATTTTCGAAGTTCTGTACATATGAATCCTAGGAATTTGTGATTTTTGTGGTTGATTAAAGCATGTCTAAATTTTCCTCAAGATTTTAAAATTCAAGGATAAATTTAGCTTATGTACTTGGTCAGGCAGGCATCTGCCTTGCGTGTACTGCTCTCAGGACAATAGGTTTCTCTCCATGTCCCAACTGCTTTGAGAAAAATATAAAGCATATATTATGAGAATAGTATGTCTATATGTTAAAAGTATTCTTTTTAATTTTAACAAATATCTTTGATAACAGCATTCTTCATTTATTTAAATTGCAATTGAGGATCTGATGTATTATGTCAACTCCAAGGGCTAGCTAGTGACATTATTGTGAAATCTACAGATTTCTAGGGAAAGGAAGGTTTTGGAAATAAGTTCTAAACTCAGCTTGAGGTTGCACTTGAGTATTGCACTTGAGATTTTTCTCACCATGGATGAGGAAAAGCAGAGGTGATGCAATGGAAGTGTG
>PVJX010013117.1:0-48313 GCA_004027295.1 Dolichotis patagonum
TGCTTCAGATAAGCTTCTTTAGACTGACCTTTGTGGGTCCATCACGAATAGAGTGTTGCCTCATGAATCACCAAAGTACTCAATGCTTTAGTTTTGAATACTTATTGTTTTCAACCAGTAACTTATGCTGTCAATTCTTTGTGATAGTGTAAAGGTTCATCTGGTGTTTTAACATTTTGGGAGAATGTAATTATAAGATAAAGATGAGGATGATATTTGAAAAGCTGCACATGAAAAAAGAAAACAGCAATTATTAATATTTGCATATAACTCAAATCTTCATTCTTATTATCAAATCTCATCTTTACATCCAGAATACTTTCTTTTTAAAGCAAGTGTTAAAATTTCTCGCTATTTCTGCTGCTTTTTTTAGTATATGATCACATTATTTTTTTATACTGTAAACAGAAGAAAATACAAAAAGACAAATTATATGATTGGTTGTTTAATAACTAAATGATACCAGTATGGTAACCATAAAGTACTGCTATGGTCCAAAATCAATATCATAACAGAGAGGATCAAAATGTTTTGCGCCGTGACGATGATGGCATGGCAAAGTGGAAAGAAAAGAAATTAATTACGTAGCTTTTATTGAAAAGTACTAAAGTTTAAAATTCATAAAAGCTGATTGGAATCAGGATGAATCCTTCTTTTGTCACTATGAAAAGTGGGTTTTCACTAGATATGAGCTGCTTGTGTAAGTTTCATCTTTTAATTTCATAAAAACGACACATTTTAACCTGTCCTCTTCTTACTCCTATGCAAGAAGAGATACAATCCTCACTTTTATGATGTGATTTTAATATGGATGTATCTTAGTTTGAGCTACTGCAACATTGTGCCACAGACTGACTGGTTTGTAAGTATTAGTATTTATTTATCTATCTATTATTTATTTATTTTGTGGGTACTGGAAGTGTGAGAGTAGAGCATCAGCGCAGCCAGGTTCTGGTGAGGGCTTCCTCCCAAGCTGTATACTACCGCCTTCTTCGTCATTCCATGGTTGAAAAGGAGACGAGAGAATTCTCCGGTGATATATTTATAAGTACTAATGCCATTCCTCGGAACTCTCCTTCATGCTTTAATTATTTTTCAAAGGCTCCTTAAGGTATGCTGTGTTAGAATCCCAAAATATGAATTTGAGGAGGGAAGAAAAACATTCAGTCCATTGTGAAATGATATAAATATTATCAAGAAAACAAAGAAATGAATAAGGTGGCTCTTATTGAAAAGTATCTATCTGTCTATCTATAGAGAGAGAGATAAAAGGACAATTCATTCATACATGTACTCATCTAATCATCAAGCAAACCTTGCTCCATTCAACTATTCATCCACCCCACTATGCATCCAATCACATTCACACAGAGTTTATAATCACTAAAGTGTAGTAGTACATCAAAAGTTCTGTATGCATAGGTATAATGGCTTGGATAAGTGTAATGACTTGGATATAAAATGTCCCCCAAACATCTTAGGTTCAGAGGTGGGGCTTTTAGAAGGTGACAGGATCGTAAATGTGCCATACAGATATATGGATTAATCCATTATTGAGCCCATAGCTGAATGCGCTTTCAGGGGTGGAGGCTTGGTTGGAAGTGGTGGGTCAGTACAGATGTGGCCTGGAAAGGTGTAGACTTACTGTAGTCTATTCCCCAGCTGCCAAGGGTGCTGGTGTTTTATCCTACCATATATTCCTTTTCTATGCAGTTTTTACCTTGGAACTGGCTAACAATGGACTGAATCCTCTAAAATCATGAACCAAATTAATCCTCTTTTTTTAAGAGATGTGAGTTCTTTTGTCCCAGAAATGGGAAAGTGATGAATACAAAAAGTGGTACCAGAAAACTGGAGATGTCGCTGTGAACATACCTGACTACACCTGACTACATAGTTTAGAAGCCTTTTGAACTGGTTTACAGAAGGCATTTTGAAAGACTTAGAGATACATGCTAGAGAAGACCTATAATGCTTTAAGCAGAGCCTAATAAATGATTCTTGACAGATCTCAGAAGACAAGAATGCTGATTAAAAATGGACAGTAAGAACCAGGCTCAGGAGATATCAGTTGGAAACGTACTAAAGACAATAGACATTACATCCTGGAAAATAATTTTTCTTCATTTTGTTCATATTCTAAAATTTTTGAAGCTAAATTTAAACCTGGCAGACTAATTAACTCTGGTGGAGAAAATATCAAGACATCCTAATGTTCATGCTGTCACATGTGTATGGCTGGCTGTTTTTAGCCAGATCCATGGTAAGAATCTGGAGAACAGTCAGAGCTAAAAAACTCGAAAATTTTAAGGTTTGGCCAGATGGGATGTGTGTATAAATGTGACTCTGAAACGATGTGATTATTAAACAGATTTGTAAATTAAAAATAGAGCAAACATTCCCCAAAGAAACCAAGTATTTCAAACCAACAAAAAAGAAAATTTGTGACTTGAAGGTATCTCAGAAATTGACTAGACCACACTCATGTGTGTAGGTGGGTAAACTCATCTAAAAGACTTTAGTTGGAGGAGAGAGTTCCAGCATACTCTGTTCCCTCAGGACCACACAGGGAGGTTTGTCACTGAGTTCATTCATCCAGGACCTCAGAAGGTGCTGCAGCTGGGTTCAAGGAGGATCCACTTGCTGCTCAGTTTGGTGACAGACTTTAGCATCACCACACTAGCCTTGGAGGTATGCAAAGTCCAAGAATTGGGGGACATAGAGGGTTCCAAGTAGACTTCATAGTAGGATCTGGGAGGTAAAAAAAAAAATGTGCCTCGGTGATGGCAGTATTCACGTATTGGAATAAAGCCAGTGTTTCAGTGGAGGCCCCAGGAAGTTGGAGATGCCAAGGATACAGAATATCTGCTGAGGAAAGTCACAGGCAGAAAGTGAACCCAACCCAAGAGAGAGAGGCCAAAGGGGCAGCAGCTAGCAAAACAACTGTTGTGGAACTTCTCAAACCCAATAGAGCATGCGTATTGCAACAACATGCCCCGTGTTGAGGACGTAGGCTATGGATTTAATGCTTGCCCTGCTAGATTTCTGTGTTGATCTGTCTTGCTCATGTTTGATTCATTTTTATGTCTTTATTCATTCCTTTTCCTATTGGAAGGTTTACATTGGGCCATTATATATTGCAAACATTTACTTTCTTTCTTTTCTTTTCTTTTTTTTTTTTTTTTGCAAAGGCCCATTGCCAAGAGTTAGCCCTGTATCTCAAGAGTCTTCAGTTATAGAGCTCTAGGCAGTGTTGGAACTGTTAAGATTTTGGCATCACTTAGTGATGGAATATATGCATTTTATGTAATGGGATTGACATGAGTATTTTGGAGGCCAGAGGCAAAATCTTATTGTTTAGAACTAAAATGTCCTCCTGAAAGCCTCATGCTTCCATGGGTAGGGATTTTGGAAGGTAATTGGGTCAGAGTAGGGGGACCTTGTATTAATGTATTAATCTGCTGATTAGTTCACATGTGCTGTTATTAGGTGAGATCTTGTAGGATGGGGTAGGTGTCTGGGCCATGATCTGGAAGAATATATTTTTGTCCCTGGTTCCTGCCTTCTGTCATGTATTTCTTAGTGCCATGAGTTCTGCTTCTTTCTTTGCTTCACTTTTATCCTGTCTCCTTTGTGCCTTGGAGGCAGCCAAACCTTTTGAAAATATGAGCCAAATTAACCTGTCCTCCATTTAGTTTTGGGTGTCAAGTAGAGTGATGGGAAAGTGACTAATAAAAAAATTGTTCTTAAAGTAAGTTCCAGATAATTAGATCTTTTTAGTAGTATACTTACATTTTAGTTTGCTAAAAGGACTATTGGTTAATATCAACAGAATCATTCTAGGATTTATCATGCTTCTAGAAAACTATAATAATATTGTGCTGTGTGTTGAATATTTTCTAAGGAAATACAGAAATAAGAAATGACTTATAATAAGCAGATATTTTATACTCCTCAAAAGATATTATAAGATAGTCCAGATTATCATATAATAGAAAATTTCAGTAGAGCTCTGATGTGAAGGGGGTGAGTGTTTATTGCATACAACTTTCTTAATAAGTTCCTTAGAAATTGTCTATCGCTTTTGAAATTCATCATGAATTAGACCTCATTTAAGTAGATAAAGTAGATATATTGGACCTAAATTCCTACTTTAAATCCTCATACAGAGAATGTTTCTGAATACATGGAAATATTATATTCTTGACATTATCCCCTGAACACTCAAAAATATCAATTTTAGCTAATGTAAAGTATATATATATATATATATATATATATATATATATACTAACCGGTGTTAACTTTGCATATATATATATATATATATATATATATATATATGCTGAAAAGAGAACCATGAGAAGATTTCTTCTGTGATTTTATATGGAACAAATACATACATTCAAAAGAGCTAAAATCGCTCTCAGGTACCCTGTGCTTTGCTATTTAAGAGCACATCTGGTACACTGCCACAGACTTTCACACTAGAATGTGCCACACCTGCCTGTGTTGTGTTTTGGACCACCTTCAGAGACAGGGTCAGGATTCCAAAGGATAATGGAAATTATTTGTGATTTTATATCCAAAATAATTTTGGGGTTATTCCAAAATGCCAGTGAAAGAAAAGCCATGCAAAATACATACTTTTTAAATACCTTAATGTTAAATCAAATTGCCAATGATTTAACAGTAGGTGTATAATGGATTCTATATAGGCAGCAATAATTATGTTGATGACAAATTATCTCCATAAGTTACAGTTATTTAAATGGATTAACATAGCAGACATGGAAAACAAGGACCTGGTATTTATAAGTTAATGGACGCTGCTTATTATATGAGTCTTCCCTGTTCAATTACAAGAAGTATAGGTCTGAAATTCTTCATCTCTTTGTGTAAACAAACTTTTGATCTAGCATATATATGTTTTAAAATGTTAAATATGATTTAACAAATATTTCCACTCTTTAAATGAAGCAACACACTCTTGCTGAAATCTACACAAGAAGATGTATCAAATTTGGCACATCCTGCCTATGATACACTGAAATAGATATAGCAATAGCTGCATCCCATGTCAGTCAAAAAAAGTCTACAATGGGAAATTGGCTCATGGTAAATCCATCCTCATAAGAGTGATTTTTTTTCATCTTTTTGAGACAGAGTTTCATTATACAGTTTAGGCTTTGCAGCCCAGGCTGGCCTTAAACTCACAGCGATCCTCCTGCCTCAGCCTCCTGAGTGCTGAGATTACAGGCATGTGCCACCATGCAGGGCCATAAGAGTGATTTTTATAAAAAAGAAATACATATTTAGCTGGATCTTCTTACAATTAAACTGCCATCTCTGTTTCACTTCCTGCCATCAAATGAATCAGAGAAGTCCTGTTGTTCTTCATCCCTGTTATAATTCTGGCAGTGAGATAGACAGGATACTTTGCATCTCAGGTGTAGTCCTTTTCATACATATCTCTTCAGTACTTGACTTAATGCATGAACAGCTTTTAAGAATTCAACTAGTGATGCTGAATAAAATAATACTAGATTTTAAGAAAAGAAATTAAATAAAGAGAAAATGTCTTAAATATCTATAATAAAGTTTTGTTCTAAGAGTCAAAAGCCTTCTATTCATAGGTTAATTTAAGCAAAACATCTAACTTTATATTCAGGAAAATTGAGTCATTTTATGAAAAATTCTGTCTGGTTTACAAAGACAACAATTGAAGAAAAGTGAGGTAATTATTTTAATGGACTATTGCAGTGGAGTTTGGCCGGAAAGGGAGGACATAATTTGGGTGCCTTTCCTTTGTAGCATGAGTTGCACACCACTCCGCTGGATTAACTCAGTTAGGAGTGCACTCAGACATCATAAATCTCTTCATTTTAAGTGCGTCGTTAATTTTATGACAAAATTAACCTACTACCATTAGAACAACAGGCAAATCTTGTCAGATTTTTGTTAGACTGGTCTAGTTGATAGTTTATGGGGGGCCACAAATTTCAGCAGTTCACTAGGTTTGAGCCTTGAGCCTACTAAAGATGATTGTGTGCTAGGATCTGTGATGGCACTGCAGTGCTAGCGCCCTTTGTGTGTGTGTGTGGACTAGAGAACACAGCTAACTGTGATACGTGAACCTTTCCTTATCACACATAGTCTTCTTTGACGTGTTTGCTCTATTAAGCGAAAGATTGTTTTTAGTTTTCTGCTAGCAGTCTTCCGATAACCTTGCATATTTAATTGTAATTGAGAGTTGAGTGATTTGGATAGGACATACATTTTAATTAGCTATCAAATGAATGGGGAGGTTGTTTGTCTAGATTTTATTCCTTTGTACTAATTAACTGGGTGTCTAGGGTCAGGATTCTGTCTTCCTGAGTCCATTGAAGGCATTCATTTCAAGAGTTTATTTACAACTACTTACAAGCACATGATTCAGAGGTCATTTTTGTTTTACTATGGGCCACAAAGAAACAGTTATGTCCATGTACAGGCATGGTCCTGTAACTAATAGTAACAGCAACATAAATATTCAAAAATATGTATGTTTCTTTTGCAGTCCTTTATGAGGTATAAAAGTATAACATTTAAAAAATCTTAAAACAAGCAGGAAGGAAATCTATAGGCAATGAATATGTCTTAATTACCTCTGAAGAGAAATTGTATTAACATAAAGGACAAATAATTCAAGCTCCAAGAATTAGAATTCAATAAAAAAATAAAACCAGAACGTAGAATTGAGACAATACTCTAAAGGTTCCAATAATTTTGTGTCCAATTATCTGAAATAACATTTTGGTGAAAATGATTTTACAATTTGCCTTTTGTGTGCAGTTAGAGCACTGTGCAGACAGTTTCTCACAATAACGTTAGTTGTTATAATTTTATGTTAAATGCTTCCCCAAGGCCCGTGTATTGGAGCTGTGGTCTCCAAAGATACATTGTTGAGGGGAGAGAGAACTCTGAAGAGGTGGGGCCTGGCCTGTGGTCTTTAGTTCAGAGAAGGCTTTGAAGGGGCTTTTTGGGGTTCATCGACCCTCTTGTTGCTTCCAAGCTATAAGGTGAGCACTTTTATTCTGCCACATACTTCCCACTATTGCCATCTGGCACCCAACCATACTCCTAAAAGCAACAAGTCCATGTGCTCATGCATATGAACCTTTGAAACTGAATCAAATAAAAATCTGTCTTCAGAAATTTACTATCTCATTTTTTTATAATGATGGAAAGCAGACTATATTGCAGTCTTGAAAACAGTTTTAACATTCATAAAAATTCGAGTACCCTATTAGTCTATGAAGTTTGTTTTGGTTCCACCTTTGTTTACTAAACATATAGTGATCTTCCTCATATCTTCCCCATCTATAGTGATCTCAGCAAAATGCCTGAGATCAAAGTTCTTGAAAGAAAGTGCAAATATGTCTGGGGCCAACTGTAAATGCATATTACTACTTTTTAAATGTAAACATAAACTTCTGTTTGTCCTTATGTTGGACATATAAAAGGAGACACTTGCCAAATCAGTAGCTGGAAGATAAGTGCCATGGTCTATGCTGATTTGTCCCTGTAAAGATACTGTATCTGGATAAATGTATATATATAATCCACATATATAATTAACTTTATGTTAGCCTACCATGCTTTGTTGCAATATATTTCTTATTTACTTACAAATGTTTTAAAGGCATTACTACTTCTCCATGGCTCACACATTGATTTTGATGCTTATCTCTAGGATTCCTCTAGGAATATGTTATGCTTCTGACTTACTATTTTGGTCAGAGAATGTGGCAGTTTCAGGAACGCTCAGTTAGGCCTTCTTATGATCACTTTTACTCCACAAATCAATGAATAAATGTCAGGATTCTACCAAATGCCACATATATGCATCACAACTATGTATCGAGTGTTCAGGGAATAAGTACTGTGTGCTCCCCGAATATACTACATATTAAATGTACTTAATGAGCTCTACTTTGGCCAGAACATTATTTACTACTTGAACTTCATAAGTCTCCACTAAACAGAGAACATAAATGTATGGTTTACTCCCCACAAATCCTCATGCAGTCATGGGGATAGGCCTCTAGTGTTTGTGATTGATTCATGATCCAATGCTGTGATTAAGGGTATTAGTGCTACACCAGCTCTAGGGCGGGTAGCCCACATACAGTACAAGGGAAGGAAAGAGGCTTGCCCTACCTCTTCTCTTGTTGCTTTTGGTATCTTCTACATCATTAACTGTTATACCTCTGCCATGCTCTCCTGCCTTAGAGTCAGCTGATTAGGTACTGAAACTTCTACAAACTGTGAAACTTCCACAAACTGTTAAGCATTGTTTCAGCAATGAAAAAAGTAAGACAATGACTCATTTTGGATATCATGTTATCCTTATGTCAGTTGTATTTGATGACCTTCGAAAGTTTTGAGTGGTTACTTTTCTACTGAAATGTTAATCTAACAATTGGTGAACATCATGGAAAGGACTGGAAGAACATTTTTTCCTTCCTTACAGATTTGGCTTTACTTCCAGTGATTGGTTCCTACTTTTGCAGACTTGCAGTTACATAAGTATTAATGAATTTTTCTCATTAATGTATATGATGTCAATCTACTTGGCACCTTGGGTTTTTTTTGATGAATATTCAAATAACAATTGGAGGGCTGCATCAGTCTTACTACATAGAAACTTGGTGGTCTGTCAGCTATTGCCACAGGCACAAGACAGCCCTTGCCTGCTACTTTGCTTCTATTGCTTACAGTGCTGTAACTGAAAACTTTGTGTGGCACGTACATGTGTGTCCAATTTATTCGACGTAAGAGTATGGACTGAAGATGCTTCTATTGCCCTAGCAATGTCTGGAGTATATCTGTTTTTATGGCAGAATACTTACTCCATAGAACAAAAACACCACGTCTTATTGATCCTTTCACCAGTTGATGAGCATTTGGGTTATTTACAAGATTTGGTTATTATAAACTGTACAGCTATAAACATGGGTGTGCATATATCATTGTGGTGTGATTTTTTCAATTCTTTTGGGATAATATCTAGCATTAGCCATCCCACTGACAAGTTTGTGAAGAGACCATTCTTCTTGACCTCATATAAGACATGGCTGGTCCATGCAATTCATTCTAATATGTAATATAGCTTTACTAATATTTCTACATGCCTCTTCTGGCCTTCAGATTTCCAATACTCTATTAAGGCAGTTCTAGTATCTCCATTTCACTTATTGAGACCTATCATGTTTTTCTAGGATTATATTTCTAGGATTATAGGATTCATATTACAGCAATATAAAATAACTAGCTCCAGATGCCTTTGCCTGGATATTGAACAAATTCTCCCTTTCATTCTGTTTTGCCACCCCAGGATCTTCATGCTCTACTCCTGAGTGTGTTCTCTCCCCACTTAACAGTGTCTTCCACTTCCTCTTGGAGCAGGAGTGTGCTTCCTTACATGAGCTAGTCTTTTAGTTGAATGTGGTTATTGTGAGGACAAACTGCAAGGAGAATAAACAACAACACTGCTCAGGGCAGCAGCCTCAGGTGTGACCTTTACAAAGTCTCCCTGTGCTTCAGGCATGCAGCATGTGGGAAGGTGTTTCCTCTGCAGAACTTAGAAATTTGAAATGGTTATACTTGCTCACCCAAATATCCTTTTCCCAATTCTCTTTCTCTAGTAATACTGCCGTCTATGAGTAAAGCTAAGGTTCTGCCAAAGTTCTTTTTTTTATCTTTGCTCCATCTGAAATGAAATCTCAGGCCTTTTAGTATAGTAGGGCAGAAGTTCTTATTATGGGAACTCCTTAAATGTTTCCCTTTTTGGTGATCTGACATACAGAGTACATCTTGAGTTGCCTGTTGGTTCTTCTGAGTATTTTAAGGGTTAATTACATTACTTTACATTACAACTCCTATAATTACTGATGTCCTCTATATCATTCAATGACCACAACCATCTTTCAAGCCACAACTTCATCTTCCATGTATGGTTCATCCCAATGCACAACCAGCACACCTCTTAGGACTCATGGTGGTACCACGTTATGATGAAATTTCTGCATTTTTCATAAACAAAGAACTGGTCATAGCATTTGACTTGTGAGTTAATTTGTGTTAGAATTATTTCTTGTTTCTATTCTTTGGAAGACCAATTATTAATTCTCAAGACAAAGTCTAAGATGGGGTTTTGGATCAAATAGTTTATATTGAGTAGTGATTTGGGGAATAGTTACGTGAATGGGAATAGAAGAAAAGACATAGAGCTAAGTATTATCAAATTGGCTATTGCTATGTTAGACTTGCCTTATTCTCAGAGACCTTCAGAACATCAAGAATGGGACACAGAATTACTTAATAGATGGAACAGAGTCACTTTAAAGTTGCTGTTTGTTGTAGAGGGCACTTATACTTCACATCTTCAGACTGTACATACCTAAGAACCTGGTAGGTTCCTGTAGGTATCTTTTTCTTGCCCATGATCTCTCCCCATTTCATTTTCCTCAGAAAAATAATCAGCATCAATTAAGAGTGTCCGTTAAAATACATAATCAGTGTCTTCAATTTGCATAAGGGAGAATTCTGAGACCAGCTTAATATGGTGGTAAACACATTTACGAGTGAATTCTGAAGATGTTGACCCATGATGAAGGAGAATTTGAGAACTTGTTGACAATCATGGCAAAGGGATCTGGAAGTACCATACATTTTATGCACTGGCTGAGATGTATTAGGACAGAAAGAAAGAGAGAATATTAACCCAAATGATAGTCCTCAATGATATTGTTCAATTATGTAGCAAATGAAAATTTGTGGAAGTGACTCACCTATGGACCTGAACACTGGAAGGTTGGCTTGGATTACCCAGGTTGGCCTCACCACATGAGCACTTGCCCAGGAAGTGTAAGGGTATAGCAGAAGGGAAAATCAGGGAGATCACAAACACTGAGACAGAAAATGTGCCTGAGACACAGCATCGCATGTGCTAGCTCTAGAGAGACAGGATTATATGAGGAAGCAGGAGTGGGCTGAATAGCATCTGGAAGGAGAAATCTGCTGAAACTTGAAATCCAAACCACAGAAAAAATGAAATTCTGCTCCAGGATAATTTAAAAAGGAAATTATCAGTTTACAAATCATCCAACACAAAGCCTGTGACTCAGACATTTCAAATTTTCTCTCACAAATGGAAAGGCACAAAATATTGAAAACTCAGTAGGACAGAAAAGTCAATGTGAGTTTTTAATTCAATAGCTAATGAACAATAAAAATGCATGATCTACTAATATTTTCTCCAATAAGACATTTTTAAATAATAACAAAAAGCTATTTGTGTTTCCTCCATACTCTGCATCCAGATGAAAAGTCCTGAGGCTTTTACCAGAAAAGGGACAGGCAGTCATTCTTTTACTAGATGGTCAGAAATCCCTGAACTGGTGACTGTCCTTGACCCAACTGTCTTGCATTTCTTTAGCTAAGCGTGATTCCAGAAGAATTCCGCAAACAACTGGGACTGTGCTCAGGGCAAGGAAGTGCTGCAGGAGCCCAGAGCCGATCCTACTGAGTATGGGGGAGTTACATTGCCACGATATACCATCAGATACTTGAGGTGCTGGTGGATGTGACTTCAGGAAGAATCATTTTATGTTTCTTTGTTTCATTTATCTAACAGTCAGTGAGAATGATCATCCTGAATTCTAGAAAACTAGCTAGAATTTTTGAGGATGAAATGAGCCAGTGTGATAAGCTCAACAAAGACGAAAGGGTAAAACACCGCCAGGAAATGGAGACAAGTGCAGGTTACATCCCCTAATTGATGAGCAACTCTGCAACTAGAATGTTCCTCCTGTAATTAAGCATTATAAACTTGAATTGGAAGTAAAAGCCTTTGGACTATGTTTTCTATTTATTGCATAAATGAAGAAATGCAGACACCATTCAGTAGACTTAGAGAACTGCTGCAAATTTTAAAACTCATGGATACCATGAGTGAGATATAACAGACACCATGACATTGCACCCGAGAGACTAAGGAAAAATACAATAAATTGCAAACAAGCAAACAAACACACAGTATCTGTATTGAAAAGGAAGTTGTAGAAGAACTCTATGAACAAAATTAAATTCATTCCTGAGGAGCTTGCGCGTGTGCACACACACATTTGCACGGGTACTCACTAAAAACATCCAGTCCAAAGGGAGAAAATATTAATCAGTACCAGAAACCAGGAAATTGAAAACATCTTGCAGAATAAATCAGAAAAATGGAGAAGAAAACAGCTAAGTTGAAGTATGTGATAAAGAAAAGAGAAATATTTAACCTAGGAATAGTGGGTGTTTCTGTGTGAAAGAAAATAATTTGAACATAAGCAATAAAGACAGACTTAGAGAAAACTAATTTTAGCTAAAAGTAGATTATGGTAGCTTTAGAAATGATGAAAAGTAATATGTGTATTGAGCAAAATTTTAAAATTATATTTAGTTGTCTGTTTTATGTGTGGGAAGAAGTAATACAAAGATATAAAAACATGTTTGCCCTGAAAAAATATTCCTTAAAAACTGGATGCTTATAAGCAGTGCAGCAGGCTCAACCTAATTTTGGAGGAAAAGTTTATAGCTCTGGAAATGTGTATACAGCCAAGTTTATATTAATATTTGAAAATCTTAGAGAAACATTTGCCGCTGTGAAAATTCAGCAAATATACTACACATAAGGCTTTTGATGAAATACATAAATAAAATAAGACTTCAGTAAAAATATACAAAATTAAGACTAGAGAAATCACACAGTAAGAATAATACTGATTTTAAAAAAGATGTATTAATTTAAAATAATTCAAATATTTCAATAAATTATAAAAGAGAAGATATTGCATTAAAATGCCATCTATAGAAACATTTCCAAAATGTAACCATAAATTGGATCAAGAAAGACTATGGAAGTGAGTTAGATTAGGGGAATAAAAGGATAAAAAAATTTCTTATTTTACAAAGAGAAAAAGACTTATTTTTAAATTTGGATCTGAATTATTAGTGATATTTGTTTTTCATTCATATATATTTTCTGTTTTCTAAATGTCAATAAACTTTATAGTAATTTTAAGTAAGGCTGCTTATACAAAATAGTACACATGGTAAGTTGACTTCCTCTAATTCTACTTTGGGTGGAAGGGAATATGCAAATAGGGAGAGGAAATGGTTATATAACAAGGCACACAAACCAGAAAGTGGCTATCATTATGCATAAAGGTAATGATATCCGGAATTTTAAGCCAGAGAAAGTAAACATGATTGAAATTTAGATAAAGTAAGAGAGTTACTACATTTTAACAATTAATTGTTACGAAAACGTGTGTTTGTGTGTGTGCGTTTACTTGTGCATGTGCGTGTGTGAGAGAGAGAGAACAAGAGAGAGATTATTCATGCAGATTTCTACAGCCATAATTGGCATTCGTAGATTGCAGGAATAAGGGTTACTCCAGTTCAGAAATCTCATCTTCCACTTATTTCTTTCCCAACTTTTACATTATTCATTGAAATGTGTGGTATCTCATCAGATGAGTCAGTTTTAACCTGTATTTAATGCATTGTTTTTAGGTATCTCTATAAATGCCATTAGAGTTCAAACTCCTTATATTTCAAACTCTTAAATTTATTCTCAAGTAGATCTCACAGTTTACTCAGTGTGTGAGAAAAATATTGTCTCACTTATAAATTTTAAGATTATTGACCTTAGTAAGTTGTATATTATTTTCACTACTGACATTATACTCTGAAAGGCTAGAACAATTATATTATTGGCTATCCTAGGCCCTACTCCATAAATAAGCCAGAAATCCAGTTACATCAGGAGGTTTATAATTTATGCATTGAAACTGCAGCTGAAAAGTTATCTTGGAGTGAACAAATGACCAAACTATCAGAATTGCATTGCTTAGGTTTACTGGTATCTTCCAAACTCCATGCTAAAAGAGCAGACTATCCATCAGGTAGAATAAATACATCCTAAGCATGGAATTTATCAAACAGGTCATCTTTAGTACCAATTTTTCTCTTGATTTTTGATCAGTCTGGATAGAAATAAAATGATGCCATTCAGTAGAAACTATTTTTCAGAGTAAATTGCAGCCACTAAAGTATAATATCTACCAGAAAAAAACTAAATCAAATGACTCATTTCTTCTATTTTTCTTTCTGTAAACTAGATACCTGCATAACGCAGTCTAAGATAGAGGTTGATGGGCTTTAGGAAAGGGTAAGATCAAAATCAAAATGTATTTCTGAATAAAACCCCTTCCATATATATTTTTAATTATCTTTATCTTTTCCTGTACAAGCTGTTTTTCTGGTTAAGTCAAGCTAACAATTCATGTGGCAGAAGAACTGAAAAATAATTCCTTCATTGGTTTTCTCATATTCCAAATAGGAGAAACACTGTTTGCAAAATATAACTCTAAAGCCGACTTCCTAAAAAAGTGCTTGAATTTCTCACATTTCTTAAAAGTTGCAATTCAAAGGTTCATATTTAACTAATGAATATATAAATATAGAACATATATATATAAATATATCTACATAAAATTCAAACATATTGCTTATTATACAGAAAAGTCACTATAAAAAGATGAAGACATTGGCATGGACATAATGTAAAAAACTGCATCTAGAAAATTGTTAACTATATTTTGCTTGTCTTTGCAAGATTCTTGTTTTTTAAGTTTTAACTTTTTACCTAAAACTATACAGAAAATTTGAATCTAAGTATTAGTAATATTCTTGGGAAATAATAAAATTTTATATCCAAAGAGTACATTTGAAACTGTAGAGATGAGAATCAATAATAGAAAATAAGTATTTTTCTACTTCTTTCATCATAAATATTATCTTTCTTATTAAGGATTTTGAAATTATAGGTATCCTGCATATTATAGAATTCATTTAAAATAACCATTGCAAGCATTTAGAATTGAACTTTTTTATACCCAATTTATCATAAAAATGAAGAGTATCATTTCTAAAAGAGAGCATGAGCCTAAATATTAAGAATCAGTAAAACAAGCATGTGATAAAATGCAAACCAAAATAAAGCATAATCATCAATGATATTAAAGTAAAACAAATTTATATAAATTAAAAAGTCCAATTTATGCTAAATTATTCATCTTCTTGAATGAAATTTTTTCCCTTAGTACTGACATTTTGTGTATTACAGAGGCACTTTAATAATGTAATTTTACATAATTACAATGTGTGCATTATCAACAAAGAATTAAAATAAAAAGTGGGAAAGCCATGATTTTCTTGATGATAGATCTTTTATGACTCAATTCTTTAACTCTGCAGTCATCTAATAGTAGGAGACAGAATAGGGTTCTAGATTAGCAGTTTTTTAAAGGAGATATTTTGTTCTCAGAAGGCATTTGGTAGCAGTTATAAACATTTTTATTTGTAAATTTAGTGGGTTGGATACTATTAATAACACCTAAAAGGATAGAATGCAGAGGTCCAGGTAAATCTTTTACTCTGCTGAAATTATAGGTATCCTGCATATTATAGGTAAATCTTTTATTCTTTGCTGCAAGAGCAGCAAAGAATTTCCTGGCCCAAACAAAATATCAGGTGGCTGAAAATTTTTTGTCTAGATATAAAGATACTTAGATGGGGGCAAGTTTTTCAGGAAACATTAATTTTTATAAAATCTCTCTCTCTGATTCTTAAAGGAAATATGTAAGAAGTATTTTGTTAGTGGAACTTATTTGTACATTTAAATTTCTAGAATTCACATGAACTTTTTTAATAGAAAAGAGATTAGAATGCAAAGGAATATATAAATAAAGTTTGAGTACTGAAAATTAGTTTTGTCTTGTAAAGACTGAATGTAAATTTACATGAACTCTGGTGTGGATTTTTATGAATGAGCAGGGAACAGCAAAGCTGGAGCATAAATAAGGATCCTAAAAATATAAGGCTTTTGTAGAGAGTGTATCAGGCTCTCCAGTAAACTTTTGTTTTCTTCAATATGGCATTTGGGAGAACCCAAATGAGAATGAATTATCACTGATAGATACTGCTTGTTTGCAGACTGTATATCACATATGTTTGCTATACAACATATGTTATATGTTATATATCAAGGTCATACCAATCCATGGATTCTTTCCTTTCAAATGATAATTTTAGTTGCATTTATTCAGCCCTCCTATGAATAGGTCTCTTCAGAAAATATAAGTCAATGATCATGCAAGTAGATCAGACTCTTATTTTTCAGTCTCTAAACTCACATTCCAAGTAGACATCCAATGAGCATTACATTTAATAATGTCTAAGTAACACGTAAAAAAATGTCAGTTTTCCATAATGTGCAATTTTTAAGAGAGGGAAGGGCATCTTACTGTTCATATATCCTATCCGTTTCCATTGCATTATGAGTCTAAGGCAAGTTCAGTGAGAAAGGAGTAAGCAAGAAATAGTGTTTCTGATTCAAGAGAGAGAAAACACTTTCTCCATGCTGCTTTGAATACTAGAACAATGGAATCTATCCTTTCTCACAGGCAATGATCTAAGGATAGAAAATATTCCATGTTCACTAAAACAATTTTCTAAGAAAATTTAAAGTGCTAAAAGGAAAGAACTTTCTTATTTTTAAAAATTACCCAACACAAACACTTAAATATGTAGAATTTCATTTAAATAAGTCAGTCAACAATTTTTTATAAAGTATTTAACACTTCATTGTAGAAACATAGGCAAAATGACTATTATAACCAAAATGAAAAATACTGTTCAATTTAAAAAATGTACTTAAACAAGAACCTGAAAAAGTTTATGATATGCATAACATTTTTTCAAGCAAAATTGCACTAGTATTACATAAATCAAGTTTATAAAGGCCTCCATATGGCAAAGTTTAGAAATAGGTAGTATGCATGCACATAGTACAACAAAAAGTCCTTATAAAACAGCAGTTTTTTTAATGCTTGTACAAAGGGATAAAGAGCAACCACAAACATATTTCATCTGTTAGGTTAATACATTATGACAGTTAAAAGTCAGTCATGTCTATCAGAGGAACAAAAAGCCCTCTACAACTTGTGAATAAATCTTTTGTGCCTTTAAAGATATTTGTATAAAAATGCTATCCTTTTTATACAACTTAAATAAATCGAACTTTTAATCAAAATTTGAAAACAAGCAAACAAACAAACTAACAAAAAAAGTGGGGATCATCTATTTTGTAAAACCAAAAGGAAACCCAAGTACCAGAGCAACTGGTACAGCATTAACACTCTTCACCTTTGAATACGGGCAGATATTTGTTCTTCTACAATGTGGAAGATTACTGAAGAATGTATTTCAAGTGGGGCAAATAATGGTTAGTCATTGTTTATTTGAAAATGATCACCAATCATTTTAAACCAAAATGGACATTCTGCCTCTTCTTTTGGACTGAGCACAGAGAATGCATTCACATAATTAAAATTCTGTCCTCAATTTGTGTGCTTATGTTATTCCTTAATGTTCATTGTGGTTAGGGGTTGGGTTAATCTTCCACAAAAGTCATATAACTGGGAAGAAATATCTAAGACATCAGTATCCAATGCCCTGTTGTGCTGTAGGCTGGCTATGTACCTCGGGACTGAGGGAGAAGAAAAGTTCTTATGCCATAGTAAGAGTGATCTGTCCACTTCTAGTTATATTTTTGCTATGTTCTACCACCGAAATGTAACTATTGCTTACAGGATGTGTACGTTTAGTATATCACAGAGTTCACTAAGTTTTGGGGAATGTAGTCATCTGTGTTCATGCATAGTACTAATTTTATATATTTTTAACTTTTTTACCTCAAAATTTTTATGAATCACTTTGCAACCTACACTAATTTCAAAGCAAGTGACAGTGAACTTGTGAGGGTTACATATTTTTAGCAAAGTCAGTGTTCATGGTCACAAAGAAGAGAGGTGTCCATTCAGTTGTTATCCATCAATTTAAACAGAAAAACAAAATTACATGGTATTACAGCATCTAGATCACATAATTAAAAAGTGCAGAGATTACTTTGTTGATTAAGTAGAACCAAAAAAGTTCATATAAAATAGATTGCTCATATTCACACTACAAAGATTATGTCATTTTTAACTTTAACAAATTCGAAGGTTGCCATATCAGCAGCAAATTGGAAATTGTACTGTAGTGCAGTTCTTTTTCATAAAAATACCATACAAATGGTCAATCAATAGTCATCAGCAAAAAATAAAACCAAAATACCCAGAAAACAATTAACCAAGGAAAAGATAAACAAAGAGGTAATGCTGATGCCAAAACAAGTATAATACTGTTGGAACATACAAAAGTAATCCTTATATTTTATACATTTATACAGCATATAAAAGATTATGCCACTGATTATGCCACTGTCTCTCTTATACCAATTTCTATTTTCTTTGGAAGCAGTTCTTTGCGTTCATCAACACTTCCTAAGGAATTTCGACAGTTTTGTCCATCCATATACAACTTTGCATACACTGGGTTGGAGTAATTTGTTGGCTGAAGAAGAGAAAACAAAATCAATAAATATAATTTCTAGCTGTTGACTTATTTGTAAGATGTCTACATTTTCATGGTAAGAATATTTATATACATTTGAGCTACTAAATACATATTGAAATGCAATTGATATTCTATGTTTATAGGTTTTAGTCTAGTTTAATCTGCTGTTACATTAAAAGCAAAATTTTATGTTTTTCCAGGTAGCTTGTGAAAGTAACAGGAGCTCTGATGTAAAATGAAGAATCAGAAAAAATAGCCCTGGAAGATATATTCACTGACATATTATTGTAAACTAAGTAAATCATCATGTTTCTAGGTTACATGGCCTGTCACATCCACCATCACCTCTTATTGCTATGCCAGCCTGTTAGTCACAGGTAAGGTTTGCACACCAAAATTCATCTAATCGCTTGGTCTTAAAATATTTCTCAAAGTGAAGTTAAAAACAAGGGAACAAAAGAGAAGAAATGCATCCATCAGTGAAGTATACTTCAAAACAAAAAATATTTTAGCTTCAGAAAGCCTGTATGTACTAATTAAGGGAAGCATCTGAGGATTGTTTCCAAGAATTGTGAAATGTACATTAAAGATACAGAGGCCAAGCATTCTGAAGTACAACTGAGGCAGGTGCCAGTGAGCTCCTGCAGTTGGAAAACTTATCCAGGTTCATTGTTTAACAAACTGCAGTTTAACAAAGATGCTATTGCCTACATTTTTTTCTGTTTGGTTTTTGCAGAACTAACACACTATTAGTACAATATCTGAGCCATGCAAAACAGACACACATGATAAATGTAACTGAAATAGTTGAAGGGAGACAGGAACAAGGTAAAAACACTAATTCCTAGGAATGTGTATATTCATAATTCAGTCATTTCCTGCCTACAATGAAGTATATAATTTTAGACAGTAACTTTATCTGAGCACTACTTAATTTAACAGAAATGACAGTGGCTTTATTAGACTATTGTAATTTCTTGTTATGATGAAACATTTAAAAGTACACACTTTAAAAGATATATATGTATATTTATGTATATATATATAGAAATATATATGTACAGATATATGTATATATATGTGTATATGTGTGTGTATATATATATATATATAGAGAGAGAGAGAGAGAGAGAGAGAGAGAGAGAGAGAAAGCTGATTTAGCTTTAAAATATTCCGTTTAAATTTTTGACTTAAGCTTGTCTTCTAAGAACAAGTTCTTCATTAAGGAACTATAACATTTTGAAATCTTGTAAAACTTATATTTCTACTTAACAACTTGCCTAAAATAAGATGTTTTCTATGCAATCTGGTATGCACAGGACACATAAGCCCCCAATTTAATGCTGTTTGGAAATTTCCTCTTAATTTAATATTAATTAAGGACAAATATCTAACTGAAATAGTCACACTCTAACTGAGAGGGTTCTGTGATGGAATGGACACGGAACAATGAATTGCTTTTCTCACCCCAGCAGTTAGTGGTCCTTTCAAATCAGAGTTTAGGTAGATGGGAGGCGCTGTGTGTGAAAGCTTGAACGCACTGGGCCCGCCCCCTATGTACCTTGCCTGTATATAAACAGAAGATTTTAGTTTCTCATCTAATATCATGGAAACATTTTTCATTGACATAAATCATGTCAAATCATAAAAACAACATAAGATATTCTCTAGCCCTGGGCCATGAACAGTGTGCTCATATTAACTTTCACAATTTTAGAAAGAAATATTAATGCTGGATTTCAATTATGTGCAGCTTACTGACAGAGATGCTATGCACAAAGCAACCTCTGCTCTTTTCTATCTTACTGCATCCTCCTTAAGCAAGCAATACCCACACTTAAACCTTTGTGAAAAATATACCAGCTTTCCCTTGTTTAGGTATTTTGACACTGAAAAAGTCTGAATTCTCACAGTGGTCCTATCTAGACATGCAAATACCCGACCATTTCTAATTAAAGAATCATCATTACTTTATAATGTTAGGGGAAAAGCCAAATTTTAAATTTAAGAGAGAAAAACAGACTTGTCTGAGCTGTTAAACATCACCCTAGTCTACAACAGATTCATTTGTAATAATATTGGTAAAACTAAGCCTCCAAGCAAGGTCATTGACTTTAGACTTTATTGGGTTTAATGGCAGACTTATCCAGTCTGTTACACTCATATTCATAACAGAGTACTTATTAGTGTTAAAATTAGATGAACACTTGGAGAATATGCAAATATAAATTGGTATGCATATGTTTTAATCTCTTAACCGGCAGTTTTTAATGAAACACTAGAAAATTTTGGACAAGGAGAAGGGGCTATGAAAAAGATTTAAAACAAAATAAGTCAATGTTACCTCGATTTTTTCCCCATAAAATTCTCATTTATAAAACTCTCAAAAAAATTCTCATAAAAATCCTCTGTAATTATTTACAAATCTATAAACATGAGTTTGGAATAAATTCTTTACAAATTAATCACAACCTTCTAAAAAAACCTAGGAAAAATTGAGATGCATTTTGAGATAAAACCAGTAGTACTTCTGTTATTGATCTGTGATGACTTTCACAGTTCAAACTAGTTCAGTAATTTTATCACATACCTCAGTCCTTTTGATTGTATCACTGAATCAGAACTTTTACCATTTTGAAAATAATAGGAATGACTTTTCTGTCCAAATTTTCTTTACATATAAGGCAATATATATTTGTTTACATCATGGATAAACATCATACCATTGCAAACAGTAAATACTGTGTGAATTTCATTTGACTGTTAAGATGGTTTTGATGTAAACTTCTGTTTTTACTAAAATCCATACCTGTTACAACTAGAAGTATTTTGTGCACATATTTACCTTTTATATAACAATGCATATTTATATTTGAAACAGTAGAAGCCTGTTAGAACTAGCCTTTTAAGTCATATTTTGTGAAATTTTGGCTAGCCACAAATAATATTACTGAGTGCTAAGTACTGTACATTTTGAAATACATTTGAACAACACTGAAGGATAGTTTTATTTGCATAGAATAAATGTTTTAAAAGTTTAAAAATGAGGCAATAAAGACTTTTGCTCTGTAAGTACCCAAAATTGAATTGATTTTATCAATAGAAATAAAAATAATGAGGGAAAATGAGAACTCTCCTTGAAAAAAAGTAAGCAGTGCTTAAAGTCGAATTAAGATACATCTTCATTAGTTCATGGTATACTTATGAATGCTGTGGATATTTTTGCTGTATTTTTATTCATAAAGAATATTCAAGGAATCTCAGAAGTCTATTTTCAGATATTTTTCTTCAAAGATGAGTTTTCAAATAAAAACATGAATAGAATAGTCTTTGCATTTCAAGTAGAAAATGCTAGAGCCACAGTTACCAGAATTTATGCCATGTAAAAATTCAGATTCAGGAATTTGTTAATTAATAATGTATAAAATCACTTTTAATTAAGAAAAATCATTGCAATTTTTTGTAATATTATTAGTTTTACCCATGCAATAGTAAATGATTTATTTTTATGACTATCCATTGAAGATTTAATTCAGTGAGATTCAGAACTAGAGTTAATAGACAAGACTTTACTGAACTGTATTGAACTCTTTAGGAACTTGTGTTAGTCTAGGGAGAAATTTGAATATAGATTATTCTACTGATCACTTATAAAATACCTCTGCATTTAAAATGTGTCCTCAATAAAATGGGAAATAAATAAATTATAAGTGAATAAGCAATTTAAGAAAATTCTGCATAAAAGCTAATCAATACATTTTATTTTGAGTAAATAGCTAAAATTATTCAAAATATTTAGATAATTCAGTGGGGTAAATTGCTGCAGTTCTATCCAGATATTTATGTCACTTCAGCATAGAGTAATAAGATCTAGAATAAATCTAGGAAGATATCTCAGCAGATATTTGAGAACTAAAATGTTTTCAAAAATGATTTGGTTACATAAAATGCAGTGACATATCTAAGTGATTTCTTCAATGAAACACAATTGGAAATAAAATACTTATTTTGACAATGTAGTCTTCTTACATTGAAAAATAATCAGCCAACATTTTTAGAATAATACATACTTTAAATATGCTAACATTTTAACCTATTTTAATAGGCCCTATTTTAAATAAATTATGTATTTTTTAAACCAAATGAACAGAGTTTAAAATAGGGCCTATTACTGAACATGTAAGTTCATGCAATATGGTTGCATGAACTTACATGTTCAGTGTGAACGAATTTCATATTGTATTTTTGATTTAGAAAAGACTGTTATCATTCAGTGAATCAGAGAATGATTTGCTAAAACTTCAGTTATTTAACAATAATAAAATATGAACCACAGTCCAGTTTTTCAGTCAAGAATATTAGTCCTTGCTATCCATCATTTAAGACTTATTACCTTTGTTGGGTCTACCATAAAGCCAGGATCCAAAAGAGTTCCATCGTTGTGGTCATGATCCACCTCATACATGCTATAAGACGGGTTGCCAATTTCTACATTTATTCCTCCATTGATAATAGGCTGCCTTCTAATTGTTTTTGTCCTAGAATATGTGTGTATAAACATAGGTGTTACTTATGCAAGTTATCACTGTTCAAGGTAATTAAAATTATCATATTTATCAACTTACTGACTTATTTAACTCTCCAACTAATGGAAAATTTATAAATAAAATAATGTGAAATAAATTTAATAAATTACATTTGTGAAGTCAATGAAAAACAAAGTCATGTTTTATAATTTGTATTTCGATTATTTTAACTTATAGTAATAGTACAAATAAATTTTTCTTGAATAGTTAATACTGTATTACTGAAAATTCACCACTTATTTTTTCTAAATTTTATTTTCTGTCTTTTCTCTAACATCGTATGTAATAAAATATTGATAAGTATACTCTGAAATATCTTGTTATTTTACTAAAAATTCAAAAGGCTAGAATATCATTTTGCATAATTCAAGCACTGATTAAAAGATGGTTCTAGATTAAACTCTGCAGACAACCAATCCTGTCTTTATAAATACATGTTCCTATAAATTGAAATGATAATATTTTTAGTGAGATAAGAGTAAATTAATGCACCATTTGTTAATGAAATGCACAATTTATGATATACATATCAGAATCAATTCAGTGTCACTTTACTGATGCTACCAATTATATATAATAATATGTAATAGGATACTTCAGAGGTCTTTGATCTTTGATATAAGACTACCTGAAATGTAATATATTGCCAAAATTTTAAATAATATGAGCCTTCAGTAATTCCATCAACATGAGAGAATAGTTATATAATTATAATAACTTGAAATAAAATGTATTTATTTAGAAAATTCATGGTTTTTGAGTTGGAATAACTTGTTTACTTTATGAAATTTTAAAAGAATCATTCCATTTCTCCAACTTTTGTGTGATTAATTCCGTGAGTACTCATTTAAAACATTGCTTCCTACCTTCTTTTTCTCTTGCACAGCACTAAACCAATTACTAAGGTAGTTATCAAAGTCACCAAGAGAACAAGAGGCACAATGATGGCGATGCTTCCTGGAAAATAAATGAATAGATGAATAAATAAGTAACATGAACATAAGGCAGATATAACACTTTAGTACTGCAAATCATTCACCATTCATATAAACATAATTCTTGAATCAAATTTCATGTTCTGAGTTCAGAGCTACATTACTTAAAATTACTCTGCTACCAAATACTTAGCCTTCTGGGAAGAAGATGTCCTTATATATCATTCATTAATGTATTGCATCTAAATAGCTGGAGATTAGAGATTCTGACTGTATGAGTTTGAGTTTATGGATTCCCACCACACTTTTACATGAAATGATGCAAGTCCATGCTGGTAACTACTTATAAATCAACTGTGACTTAAAACATATTTACATAATTTCCCTTGCCACATTTTCACCTAGTTTTGCCATCTTAGCTATAAATATTTTCTGATCATGAGTACGTGTGGTGAGTTAGATGCAGCCTGCCAAAATAGAAAGGATCCATTGTTGGGTTTGGATGGAAATAAGTCTAATATTAATTTCACAGTTATTTGGAGTGAGACTCAGACTATGTTACTTAAACTCATTAAACTCTGCAGACTCCCCACTAATCCAGAGATATGAAGGCATACTGGAAGAATTGCTTGCTTTATTCGAAAACATGAAAAAGGGACAAAGAAAGTTCTCTTTCTCAAGCTCCAGTTCCAGAAAAATTTCAGCAAAACATATTTTGGGGGTTTAGCATATGTTGCAAATATCCATTTCCCCTTTATTTATGTATTTTTGAATAGTCTTTGTTCCCATTACTAGCAGATCTTCACAGGATGGGCTTAATTTTTATGCATTTAAACATAGATGAAAAGAAAAATACCAGAACCATTGTTTTTCGCTATAATTTTTCACTGTAATTTTTTTTAAGCTAGAGAAGTGGACAATACTCCTTTGCAGATAATGTTTCTCTATGAGGATATGCCTAGTGTTATGTGACATTTATGGCAAGAAGAAAACTGAATGGAATATTCAGTTCCACTCAGGAGTATTAAATAAATTGCTCTCTATATCATGTATGGACTTTTTAGTGGGCAAATATCTAGTATCCATGAAATACAAGTTTTTTCTAAACATCTGGTTGAATCAGTCATACCTGATTAATACCTGGTTCCATACCTAGTGTAAGGAACAGTGCAACTCAACAACTAATTAAAATTTAACAAACACATCTTGAATGGTTTAGGAATGTAACATTAAGATTCATGCAAATTAACTAAAGTATATGAATCATTCTCTGAAAATGCATGTGCAAGTAAAAATCCTTGTGTAGAAGTAACTGCAATATTAGGAACAATAATAAAGCCACTTAGGGACTTCATTAGAGAAATATATATATATATATATATATATATATATATATATATATATATATCTGTAGGTATATTATCTACTGTAATCTGTAGGTATATTAAGATAAATAGATAGGTAGACAGACAGACAGACAGATAGATCTGTGTTAATAGTTCTTGCTAGCGAATACCTGAGCAAGGTGGTCTGAAATGGAGACCACTTACTATAATACCAACCAGTCGTAAAGGAAATTTCATATATAAGACAATCTACCAATTTGAAATTGAAACTCAGTTTCACAAAATAACCATAACTTGTATTGAAGAAAGAAATATGGTTCAACTTGTTTAATCATTTCTAAAATGTAAAAATTATTATTTTGTGTGTGTTACCAGTTGTACACAACTAATGCTTCAGATGATATCACATTTTTGGTTTTAGGAAATTGAACTTTACATGAACATATAATTTATTAGTAATTAATGAAAGCAGAGAATCTGGCACGCTGGATAGTAATTAACATTTGTTCCCAAATTTTAAATACCAAAGAACAGCTTGGTTTCCTCATAAACTATGATTTCTATTGATTGATCATGACTTTATAAATATCTTCTTTTACTGTTCATTATTTTCTGCTAAAATTTGTGTAAATTGTTAGATGTAAAATATATATCAATACCTTACTAGTTTTAAGGTATAAAAATTTCTTTCCTTTTAGTGTAATAATAAATTATTTAGAAAATTAGATTTTACTTACTCCACCTGGTTTCTGCCAATTCCCATAAGGTAGAAAGCTATTAATTATATACATTACAAAATGAAGGAGTTTTTCTTTTATTTTTCTCAACACAGATGGCAGGTGCCATAGCATATATTATAACACTCTCTTTAGGAGCCTAGACTTCTGATATGTTTATGTAACAAATCAAAGTAACTACAATAATACTTTGTATCCACTATAAATAATGCAGTGTAGCAGTTCTGAAAGTTTCTGAATTATTTTTTATTTCATAAAAGAAATAATGTTAATGGAAATAATGGCAAACATGGATAATTTTTTAATTTATAAAATAAACATTTACCAAAGTAAGTGTTTTTCCAAATGGCATACATAAGAATCAATATCAAGTTGTAACATATGAAAATTTAGATCTATTTCAGGCAATTTTAGTGTACATTATTGATGAATTATTACAAATTGAATTTTAAAAGTATTTAATGAGATTGCAATTCAACAAACTTTTCATATAAAATAGAATAAGTGCTTTATTTTTACAAGACAGTTTTTATGAACCTACAGTATGTATCACTTTCCATAAGAAGGAAAAAATGTGTTACCATGTTTCTAGGTTGGAAGGCAGCCTTCCCTAGCAGAGGAGGTAGAGCATGCCAGCAGAGACAGCAAACTATGGAACCATTCTGCCTCTTTTCAAATCTCACTAGTAATATAATTTGGGCAAATTATTTACCTTTACCTCAGATTTTCCAGCAATCCATACAGAAAGAAAGACAAAACAAGGTCCATGAGATCACTTGGCTGGGTGGAGGAATGTGATGAGAATATTGACTTACATAATGAATTTGAGACACTGGTGGTGTACAGGTGGTACAGATATCATTGTTATCAAGTGGCTAAGTTGCAAACTCAGGAGAAAACTCAGTAACGAGATGATAGGAATTTGTGAGTAATCCGCACAAGAGTTGGTAATTGAGTCCAGGAATGAAAAGAATTCTATGTGATGGAGTAGAACTAGTAGTTAAGTGGAGAAAATATTAATCAGGAGAACTAACAAGTAAAGTACTTCACAAAGAAGAGTTGCTTCAAAGAAGTAGTAGGGAGAAGCGTGTGGTGGCAAACAACTGTAATCTGAGCACTCAGGAGGCTGAGGCAAGAGGACTGTCCTGAATTTGAGGCCAGCCTGGACGACATAAAAGCAGTCTGCACTACTTAGTGTCTCAAACAAAACCAGACAGAAGGAGGCAGGGGGCGGAAACTATGTGTTTGACATCATAGAAATCAAAGGAAGAGTATTTTGTATGCAATTTGAATTTACAGTAAAAAAACATACACTATATCAGTAGCACTGACATATATATGTATATATATGCATGTATATATATAGAGAGAGCAATGTATATATATAGAGAGAGCAATGTATATATATGCATTATATAAAATATATATATATATATATATATATATATATATATATATATACATTGCTATATATTATACTCTTAGTTTCACATTTACATATGGGATAGTATATTTGGTTTTCAACTTGATTGACTTGATAGTCATCCAGGAGATTATAAAAGCATATCTCTGGGTGTGTTGGCATTGTACCAAAGAGGTATGACTTTGGGTCATATTTCTAGTTTCAAGTCTCCTCATCTCTGCTGCTATTCTCTTGGTCTGCTTCCCTGCCACTATGAGAAGAAAAATCATACTCTTATATGCCCTTCTGCCCTGACGTTCCTTGTTTGATGCCAGTTTACCACAGACACAGACCTCTGAAACTACAAGCTAAATTAAACATCTCCAGATTAAAATGGAAGAATAGAGATCAGTAGCAAAAGACAGCCTCTCTGAGACCCAGAATCAAGACACTTGGAAAATAACAGCATGGTGAAGAGAGTGTCTTAGTTACTTTTCTCTTGTTGCTGAGACAAAATACCTGATGCCAAAAATTAGGGAGGAAACAGTTTATTTCTTACAATTTTGGAAGTTTCAATCCGCATTCAGCTGGCTCCAAGGAAAGGTGCTGTGACACAGGGGCAGCTGTTCATGGTGGCCACAAACAGCAAGAGTGAACAGGGGCAAAACAATAAAGGAGAAGCACACCTCCTCCTATGTTTGCTCCAAGCCCCTGGGCGGTGCAACACTCACACTGCCAATGCCAGTGCCAGACAAGAAATCAGTCACAAACACTAGATTCAGACACCTCTATGATTGCATGAGTCTTAGGGGAGATACTCGAACACAAACCATAGGAGACAGAAAGAGAAGGAAAAAAGAAGTCTATCTGTAAGAATCAAAAGAGAACATATCAGAAAACTAGAAAGTATAGTGAAGGTAGAAAGCATGAGGGCAGTTCCGAGAAAAGAATGGAGCAGTCTGGAAGGCTCACCCGAGCTCCAAGGACGGAAGACCTGTCTGTGGTGATGTAAGCTAAGACCAAAGATGGTCAATAGTCCCAGGGAAAAACAGTGGACTAGGCTAGAAGTAATAGCTCCAAGAAAAGCCTATAGGTATTGGAAACTACAAAACTCCTACAAGGTTCAACTCTAAAATTGACTTCCACAAACTAAGCTAGTGTTGGAGGACATACAGAGGGGCCAGAGTGACTATAGCCATAGGATGGATACCTTTCATCAACCACAAAGAGCAGGAAAGGCAGGGCAGAATTCAGAATTCACTCGTAAGAGTGTGAGCACGAAACAAAGTAAGTGTTAGCAGTGACTCTATCCCTCCCACATAGATGATGGATACCAATACTGCAGACCCTGAGAAGCTATCATTGATTCAGAAACACAGAGATTTTTTTTGGAGTCATTTTTTTCCTCTTTCTTCATTAATTTTTTTTGAACTTGAGGTGTTTGTCTTTTATTTTTTACTTTATTTGCTTCCAGTTTTTTGATTGTTTTGTTTTTCTTGCTAATTCTTTTCTGTGACTTTTATTTAATTCTGTTAATTAATAATTCTATTATTTCTTTTACTTCCTAAAAGCATCCTTATCTGACTTTTCTCTCCTTTATGCAGTCTTAATTTTTTACGTCTTACATCTTTCATTCTCCTATTCATTATTCACTCCATCTTTACTATTATTACTATTAAGGTTTATCAATATTAATATTATTATTCTTAAGGTTTATTTTATTTAACTCTATGCAATTATTGCTGAATTATTCTCCACTGTTAATGGTGATAATTGTTGCATTTAATACATATTTATATTATGTTAATTTTCAGTTTGTTTCCAAGTCAAAATTGTAATTATATATCTCTTGTACTATACATCTTGTAATTATGTATCTCTTGTCTTGCACTATCATTATTGCTGATTTTGTTGCTGTTGCTAAAATGGGATAAGTTTTGCTATTTATTAGTTTTTTTCTGTATTCCAATGTCTGATTTGTCTTTGTATCATCAACAATGCTGCTGTTTATTTGCAGAAGATTGACCTTACTTTCCCAAATTAACAGAGGTAGTTGCATCATGGTCCTATAGTTAGCTAAGTCCAGTATGTACCACTGAAAAGCAAACACTAGTTATAGAGATCTCCATACAGTAACAGAGTTTTTCCATTATAATCAACCTATAAATCTCAGCACAAGAAAAGTAAAACTAACAATAGATATAAGAGAAGACAAGGCAATAAAATACCTCCAAAAACTTCCATTTTATCCAAAGTTGATTCATGTGGCATTATTGAGGAGAAATATATGAAACCATAATGAACCAACTAACAAAAAAAGATTGATAAGGTGCTCAGAGCTCACAGATGATATAACTGAACAGATAAGGGAAATAATGAAAGAAATCAGAGACTTTACAGAAAATGTTAACAAAAAGCTAATGCAACAATAACAAAAAAGATGCAAAGCACAAATGACCACATAGAATTAGTATTCATGAAAAAATGCCAAACAGAAATCCAGAGCATAAAAATTCTATTGAGTGTATGAGCACCAGACATGACCAATGTTAGGACAGGATGTCAGAACCAGGAGACAGGGCTGACACAAGTGAGCATATCCTCAGAGATACCTTAAAAACATCAAGCAATTATGGAAAATGAGTTTAGCACCTGCTAGATGAAGCAAGGAAGACTAATCTAAGATGAACTGAATTAGGGAAGAATATGACAACAGCACAAGTGGCATAAAATAGCTCTCTAAAGAAACATTAGTAGAAAATGTTCCAAACACAGGGAAAGAAATTAATATACAGATAAGGGAAACCTACAGAACATCCAACAACTACTATCAGAAAAGAAAATCCAGAGTTCTCATCCAGCTCCCTAGGACACTAGACTGGGCCCCAGAGGTTTTGCAGGCCTCAGTGCCACCCCACCCAGCGGCCTTCTTTCAGTTCTGGAGGACAGATCGCACAGGGTACTTTCAGCCCTCTGGTGCTGGCTCTGGGAGAGTTTGAGACCAGTGCTCCCAGCTGGTGAGTTCCCATCCCTCTCCCTTGGACACTGGACTGGGCTCAAGGGATCCTGCAGGCCTGACTGGGCCAAGCTCGGTGACACTCATTCAGTCCCAGGAGCTGAGAGTGCAGGAGGTGATTCCCAACACACACAGGGGAAGCTTTGGAACACCGCTCAAAGCAAGGAAATATAGGACAAAATGACAAAATGAAAGACCAGAAGGCAATTTCAAATCTCCAGCCCGTCCCAAGAAAGCCTAGGAGCCATGTACATAGAAGAATATATAAACCACACACCTGAAATGACTGAAATGATATCAACTGAAATAAAGAAGCAACTAGGGGAAGCTATGGAGAAATTCAAATCAGAAATAACTTTCAGGTAAAAGATGAATTGCTAAAAGTAGTGAAAGAAATAGTGAACACATCTAATGAAGACACAGCTAAAAAATTAGAGGAACAAAGCAAACAGATATAATCCCTGAATGAACACTATGAGAAACAAACAGAATGCATGAAGCAGATTCAAAGGGATGAGCAGGAAATTAAAAATTCTATTGAAAGTTGGCAAAACTGCCTCAGCGAAAGTGAAGATAGAATTTCAGACCACAAAGATATGATTTCAGCTAGTGAACAGGAAAGGAAAGATCTTTTAAAAATAACAAGGAATCAGGAAATAACAATTCAACACCTGCAAGATGATGCAAAGAAAAATAACATAAGATTAATAGGGATAAATGAAAAAGTAGGGGACACTCCAAATGATATCAAGAGGCTATTTACAGAAGTAATAGTTGAAAATTTCTCATACATGAGAATGGAAACTGACATATGGATTAGTGAAGATATAGAACTCCAAATAGCCATAAACAAAATAAAACTACACCCAGACATATAATAATCATTATCCCAGAAATACAACATAAGAACAGAATACTAAACGCTTGTTAGACAGAAAAAGCAGATCACGTATAAAAGAAAGCCTATCAGAATCACAACTTCTCAATACAAAAAATGAAGTCAAGAAGAGCATGTAGTTAAGTATTTCTGATCCTAAAGGAAAACAACTTCCAACCCAGATTGGTTCACCCTGCAAAACTGTACTTCAAAATGGATGGAGAAATAAGATTCTTCCATGACAAAGAACAGCTGAAGAACTTCATGAACACCAAAGCCATCCTACAAAGAATACTTAAAGACATTCTATATACACATAGGAAAAAAAAAACAATAAGCAAGGCAAACAATGAAACAGAGTGGAAAAATGAAGATACAACAGCAGAAAGATAACATATCAACAGTAAACCAATATATAACAGTTATAACCATTAATGTAAATGGCCTCAAATCACCAACCAAAAGAAACAGACTGGCAGAATGGATCAAGAAACAACATCCAACCATATGCTGTCTACAAGAAACCCATCTAACACAAAAGGAAACTCATAGACTGAAAGTCAAAGGATGGAATACAATATTTCATGCAACAGGAAACCAAAAACAGAAATAACAGAATGAATCACACCTGTGAACAAATGGACTTGATAGACTTATACAGTGTTCCATCCAACATCAGAATATATGTTCTTCTCAGCAGTACATGGGACATTCTCTAAAACAGACAATATAGTAGCCCACAGAACATATTTAAGTAAATGCAAAAGAATTGAAATTATCCCATGCATGTTATAGGATCATAGTGCTATGAAACTAGAAATTAATAATAAAAGCAACTGCAAAAGCCCCACAAACACATGGAAACTGAATAATACACTTGAGCAATCAGTGGGTAACAGAGGAAATTAAAGAAGAAATTAAACAATATATACAAGCAAATGAAAATACAAATACAACTTACCAGAATTTGTGGGATGCAATGAAAGCAGTTCTAAGAGGAAAATTTAGTGTACTGAGTTCCCACATCAGGAAGACAGAATGAACACAAATAAACAATCTGAATCTATAACTCAAACATCTAGAAAAAGAAGAGCAAGCCAAGCCCAAAGCCAAAAGAAGGGAGGAAATTATAAGGATTAGAGCAGAAATTAATGGAATAGAGACTAACAAACCATACAAAGGATCAGTGAATCAAAGAGTTGGTTCTTTAAAATAATAAATAAAATTGATAAGCCCCTGCCCAACCTTATTAAAAAAAGGAAAGAAAAAACTCACATTCATGCAATAAGGAATGAAAAAGGTGAAATTACTACAGACTCTGTGGAAATACAGAAGATCATCAACACCTACTTCGAAAACCTCTACTCTCGTATGTTTGATAACACTGAAGAAATAGACAGATTCCTAGATACATATGAACTACCAAAACTGGGTCAGGAAGATGTAAAATTGCTAAATAACCCAATTTCTATTAATGAAATTGGAAATGTAATTGTCTTTGCCAACAAAGAAGAGCCCATGTCCAGATGGATTCACTATGGAATTCTACAAGAAATACAAAGAGGACTTAATTCCGACACTCCTAAAAATCTTCAATGAAATTGAAAGGGTAGCAATTCTTGCTAAGTCATTGCTGGAAGCAAATATTACTCTAGTACCAAAACTTGAGAGAGACCCAACTAAAAAAGAGAACTATAGGCCAATCTCCCTAATGAACATAGATGCAAAAATTCTCAATAAAATATTAGCAAACAGGATGCAGCAAATCATCAAGAAGATTAAGCTCAAAGCCTTTACCTTAGATTCAAGCACAAGACAAGGATGTCCCTTATCACTGCTCCTATTCAACATAGTACTGGAAATACTAGCCAGACCAATTAGACAAGAGAGAGAAATAAAAAGAGTAAAGATAGGAAAGAGGAAGTTAAATTATCATTATTTGCAGATAACAGGATACTTTACATAGAAGACCCCCAAAACTCCATTGAAAGACTCCTAGATGTAATAAATAAATTCAGCAATGTAGCTGGATACAAAGTCAATACTCAAAAATCAATAGCATTCCTATACACTAATAGCAAAAGCACTGAGAGAGAAATAAAAGAAGCAACACCCTTCACAGCAGCACCCCAAAAAATGAAATGCTAAGAATTAATCTCATGAAAGAAGTAAAAGAGCTATACAGGGAAAATTATAATACCCAGAAAAAAGAAATTGAATAGGACCTCAGAAATTGGAAAGACATCCCTTGTTCACGAATAGGAAGAATAAATATTGTGAAAATGGCCATTCTCCTAAAATTAGTATACAGATTCAATGCAATCCCAATCAAAATACCGGTAATGTACCTCATAGATCTAGAGAAATTACCCCAAAATTCATTTGGAACAAGAAGAGATCTAAAATAGCAAAGGCAATTCTAAGCAGCAAAAGCAAGGCAGGAGGCATCACAATGCCCGACTTGAAATTATACTACAAAGCTACTATAATAAAACAAACATGGTACTGGAATAAAAATGGATCTGAATATCAATGGAATAGATTGGAAGATACAACCACAACCACAAACACACTCAACCACCTTATCATTGATAAAGGGGCCAAACACGCTTGCTGGAAGAATGATAATCTCTTTAATAAATGGTGCTGGAAAAATTGGCTATCCATATGCCAAAAAGTAAAACTAGACCCACACCTATCACCATGTACTAAACTAAAGTCTAAATGGACAAAGATCTAAATATTAAAACAGAAACACTAAATCTGTTGGATGACAAAGTCAGTAAAAATCTTGAAGATATAGGGGTAGGTAGATAATTCATGAACAAGAATCAAACCGCATGGGAAATACTTCCCTGAATCAATAACTGGGACCAATTCTTAATAAAGAGTTTCTGCATGTCAAAAGAGATCTCCAGCAGAGTGAAAAGAAAACCCACAAACTGGGAAAAACTTTTAGTGAACTGTCCCTCAGACAAAGTACTTCTGTCCAGAACTTATAAATAATTAAAAAAAAAACTAGACCATTGAAATTCAAAGACACAATCCAAAAATGGACATCTGAGATAAATACACAGTTCTCAGATGAAGAAATATGGATGGCAAATAAATACATGAAAAAATGTTCATCATCATTACTCATGAGAGAAATGCAAATTAAAACCACACTGAGATTCCATCTCACTCCAGAAAGAATGGCCAGGATAAAAAAACTACCAACAACAAATGCTGGAGAGGCTGTGTGGAAAAAGGAACTCTTCTGCACTGTTGGTGGGAGTGTAGACTGGTGCAACCACTGTGGAGGTCAGTCTGGAGATTCCTCAAAAATCTGGGTTTGGAAGTCCCATTTGACCCAGCTATTCCACTTCTAGGCATATTCCCAGAAGAACTGAAAACATCATACCACAGTGATATATGTGCACCCATGTTTATAGCAGCACAATTTGTAATAGCCAGATCTTGGAAACAACCTAAGTGCCCACCAACTGAGGAATGGATAAAAAAGACTTGGTATTTTATACAATGTAGTACTACTCAGCTATAAAGAATGACCACATTGAGACACTTATAATTAAATGAATGCAACTTGAGACCATACTCATAAGCGAAATAAACCAAACTCACATGTATAAATACCGTATAGTCTCCCTAGTGTCAGAAATGCTAAGAATACATAAGATTTTATGGTAATCATAATTCCTCATTACATAGCTTTGTAGCCTTTTAATGTTTTCATTCATCAGTTGGGATGGTTTTATTCTGTTTTGTTTGACTTTATTATGTGTGATGGTATGAACTGTTTTGAAGAAAACAAAAACTTTATGGCAGCCATTGCTGATTTAATATTGTCATGCTCTGAAGTCCTACCATGCTTTTATTCTTCTATTACCATTGATTCTATCATGTTGTGTCTTATTGGGATTTTAATATATGTGATAGTATAAACAAATTTTTATGGAAAATGATATATTATGGTAGCCATTGATCATTTTCCATTATTTGGTTCAGAATACACTGTAATTCTTTCATTCGTTTGAATGGTTTTGTACTATTTTGTTATGTTTGATATTATTGTACTTGAAGCCATGCTCAAGTATTACAAAGGAGGAGACATTATGGTAGTCACTGTTAATATCTGATTGTCATGTTGTAAAGTGCTGTGTTTCTTATGTTGTTCAGTTCTGATCTGCTTTGTTCTGTCCTCTTTTTTTTAATTTTAAACTCATTATAATTACACAAAATTTATCAACATAAACATTAAAAAAACCCAGGAGATCTTGGAGTGAAGTGTTTCTAACCCTATAAACAAACAACTTTTAACCCAGATTTCTATATCTTCCAAAGGTACCTTTCAAAATTGGTGAAGATATAAAGTATTTCCATGGCAAAGAGTATCTTAAGAAATTTATAGCATGACTAATATTCAAAAAAATTCTCAAGGATATCTTCTTAAAGACAATGAAACCAATAATGCCAGGCATCTAAAGAATTGAAACTCACCCAAAAGCATTATTATGCACTAAAACTGAAAATCAGTGACAAAAAAGTGAATATCCACATCAGAAAAACAGTAAGACCAAATAATAACCTAAAAATGAATCTCAATGTCTTAAAAACGCAGAAACTATCCAAATCCAAAGCTAGTTGGAGGAAGAAAATTATAAAGATGAGAGCTTATATTAATGAAATTGGAAATAAAAAATTAAAGAATCAATTAGTCAAATAGTTGGTATAATAAAATAAAGAGCAAAACAAACAATAGAACATAGGAAAGTAGATAGATTTTTTGAAAAAGAGAAGGACAAAAGATGGAGGGAGAGGAGAAAGCAGGGGAAAGGGATAAAATCATACTAAGATGTATTATGTACATGTGCTAACTTCCCATAATGAATGTAATCATAATGTAGTGCAAATACATATTAACAAAAAATTAAACTTCTTTTTCCTTAAATGGTGGGTATAGATAATTCTTACCAGAAATGGGGAAGATGACCAATAAAAAAGATATATGTGATATACTGTTGAGTATGTTTAGCATACACATGTATTTAACATTACAATGCTTTGTCTTGTACTTTTTTGATATTTAAATTTGAAAGTCATAGAATAATGTTTTCCTAGCTGTGACAACATAATCCATCCAGTGACATCACTAGGCTGCCTCTCCAGGGCCTGTTCTCCAGTCTCATTTTGTATCAGTATCTCTGTGTCAGTTCCTTTGAAGAAACTGTCAGATTTCATCTTATTTTTACTTTTGTACTTTCATTGTTTTGCTTCCTGATTTGATTGATGCTTTCCCCCAGGAGTACCTGACCTCTGGGGGAAGAGGCACTGTGTCTTTTCCCTCATTTCTCTGGGAATGAGTACAGTGCTTGAAACTGAGAAGAAATTCGATCAGTATTTGCTTTGGGAGAATTAGGATACAGGCATATAATTTTTGTTTTGGTTTATCTGTATGCATGCAATTTGTGATTTCTATTACCAAGTGTGTGTTTGTGTGTGTATGTTAAAGCATGATTGAGAGTAGAAAAGACATATGGAAGAAGAGCACTGAGGAGAAACAATGACTCCCTCAAAGAATCTCTACATTATGTCCCCCAAAAATGCTAAATATATTTTTATATTCCTTAATTTTAATAGATACTAAAAAAGACATACTTCAAGCACTGAGTAGCTACTCTTTTAAACTTTTTGTAAATTTAAAGTAGGAGTATATAATGTAAACTGTATCACCCTGAGCTGCAAACTCGTCAAAGTATACTCAGAAAAGTTAGTTTTTTTTTATTTTTTTATTTTTCGAGTGGAACCCAAGCACAAAGCTGTGAGGTAACAGATACACCTAATTAACAAAGATTGGTTTTCAGACACTTTAAATGTCAAGGACCGGAAAACACCTGCACCACTACTCAGAGATGATTAAGAAAAAAGCTGTGCATGAATTAGAAAGTTGAATCCTTGTGCAAATTGAGCAGCTGCTCAGACAGAGGCTGTGCATTCTGGACTATGCCAAGGTCCAGTGACGAAGAAACACTTTACCTTAAGTGGACATGCAGATCTGAAAACATAGTTTCTGATTACTTATATTTCTTATTTGGGGGATGACTTCTGCTTGTTTGGAGCATATTTTATAAACATTTTTGACCGCTTGATTTTTACCTGAGCAAATGAAAGCAATCCTAGTCTTTTAGCAAACCTCATGTTAACTATCTTGTCCTCCTTCTAGAACTACTATGGCAAGTATTTTTAAGCAGAAATGTATGATGATAAATATTTCCTAATAGGGTTATTTTTGGTCAACTTTGTTCAAGTCTGTGATAATTTGACATTTATGTAGTTAATCACCCTTTCAATATGCATTGATATTTCCTTTAAATCTCATATATTTGAATCAATGATGATAAGAAAAACCTAAGAATCTTTGGAATGATGTTATAACTTCTTTCAACCCATAACCATCACACTGTCATATGATATCCTTTATTTTAGAAGTGTGACATGTAATGATGTGTTTTATTCTTACAGAAGTCACTTGCCATGCACACAGTTGGAGAACCTACCCTTCAACAAAATTATCTTGCTCATCTTTCTCCAAACTATTTTCTCAGCAAGAAGATTTCCCTCTGAGGATGGATCTTACATATGATTAAAAAATCAAGACATTATACTCAGTTTCTTCTTTCTTTTCAGAGTTATGTCAACAATTAAAATTGTTTTTGACCTTCTAAAAGACTTTCTAAATTATTTATAATAGGAAACATAGAATTTTATAAAAGAAGGGCTAAAGCACTAACCCTCATATAATGAATTTATAAATTGGGTGTGCTCTTCAGGCTGGTATCTTAAAGTGCAGTTTTAGTTTTTTTGAAAACACTCTTAATGATTGTTGCTTTCTATAAGTAGTTTTAAAAATTGTATTAAATTAGTATACCTCCAAAATTTTTATTAGTGAAATTATTTTGAGGCTTACATCATGAAAACAGAGAGCATATTTTTATTTTCTCTTATTTTCTTTTTCCATATCGAATTAGGCAAACAATATTATGTCACACAAAATTTCTAATGAACTAATTCTCCAAATCTCAGTACACTTATCCTACAATTATGCACCTGTATTTTACTTCAGGCCTTCTCCCTTCCTGGATCTAAAGACAACATGCAAATGTAAGATAAATTCAAAATGTTCCATGACCACGTATTACTCATTTTATTTTTTAAACTAAAATATATATTCCCAGACATAATTTTAGGTATATTTACTATTCTTCAAAGATGCTCATACTTATTATGTAAAAGCTATCTCCATGTGTTATACAATTGGACAGTGTTATAAAGCAATTAGAGAGAAACTATTTGGGAATAAGGAGAAAAAATAGATTATGAAACACTGTGTTTGCTTCTAGGATACAAAATCATACTCTGTTGGTATCTTTCCTTTTGCAAAAATTCTGAAGTAGTATGTTTTTCATTTGTCTTTTTATGATGTGTCTGCAGCTGATAAAAACAGGAAAAATTGCTCAAGTATTTGTGAGCCAAGGAAATTATTTTTTTCTCCTAAAGAATGTACATGCTAACCTGATGCATATTACAAAAATTTTTAATATATCAACACCCATGGTCTAATAATTAAAAACATGCATGAATGAATAAACTTTATTGGGTACTTTTATTTTTACAAGCTCGTTATATTGTTTTAACTTGTCAAAAAGATGGAAAGAAACACAACAATGACAGAAATTAGCCTTTCCTAAGACTACAGCTGCACAAAACGCAGGCATTGTACAACACTGATAAATATCTTAGTACACTTCAAAATCAGTATTTTAATGATAAAAAACTCAGGTTACATCCATAATAAAAATTGTGGGAAAATTAAATTTTGTTTTCTTAAACTAGTCAGTCAAGCCTGCTAATTTAAGAACACATCAAAGTGCATTTCTTAAGAAGCAAGAGAAGGCAGAGCTATAAACAAACTCAAGAACAGAGCTCAGGCACTCAGAGATATGAGGCATGATAGAGTTGGGAACTGGAAATCGTATATTTGCTTCAGGTGGTGGAAGTTTATGGAATTTGATAATCTGTATTCTTAAAATAAGGCACTTTAATCTAATGAAAAATGGGAGCATTATTTTCACATTCATTGTGATCCTTTGTGTTGATGGTCATTTCCTAATAAAAGTTAATGCTGGATTTATAGTTGTTCTCTGAAAGCTGCCCCCGTTGAGATGAACTTTTACTCCCTAAAAAGCACATAATTTCTTGCACTTGTCACCACATGCAAAAACAACTCTCATCTTTCAAAAGCTTTCACATTAATCTTCTATGATTCCTTGAAGATTTCCTAAGACTAAGGAATGACATAAACTAAAACAAACAAACAAAAACAAAAACAAAAACACACACCAAAAGTCAAAAACAAAACATTTCTCTGTTATGTAGAACAAACAAGATACAGTCCTGAGCAACTTACTTGTGCTGATATGGTCCGACTTGCTGCTCCTAGGCGCTGGCCTCTCACACTGTGTGCCCGACCAGTTGGTAGAGCATCTGGAAAGGTCCAAACAGCAACAACACAGATTACTGGGTAACAAAACACAAGAGTCTAACGTAGGAACTTTAAATAAAATTATAAAGGAGAGGATCATCACAGATTCATAAACACTGAGTAGCTAATACTGCTAATTTCCTGTGTATTGTCAGTATGTTGAGGGTAACTCCAATTGGACATTGCTTGCTGAAATACTTTTCAGAGTTTAGGTTCATAGTTATTTGTCTGTTCTGAATTCCACTTAAAATGGAACATTTAATATCAATATTGAAATTGTAGTTAAGAATTGGAAATTAATTTAAGAATTAATGAGGCTTATAAGCAACCACTTAGAAAAATAGAGCTTGCATATCAAGCAAATCCTTCATGTATTAAGATTCCGTGTTTTGTTTTTCTGATGCTTTGAAGTCCAAAGTGGTATTAGCTACTAATCAGCAAATAGTCAATTGTGTCAGGGTTTGAGCAGCAGATTTTTTTAAATTTTTCTACTGAGAGATTTAGAAATACAATGCCTTCCTTTTAAAATCATGCCTACTAGTATGAAGTCGAGAGAATGTATTCAAGTTTTTACTGAGAGAAGTACTTTTCTTTTTATAGACATGAGCACATTACCAGGACAGATCTAGTACACGATACAAATAATGGATCTGATTAAATTCTATCCTTTAGAAATAATCATAACCGTGTCATTAGGTGACTGAATCAAAATAAATGTTGGAACAGTTATAGCTGTGCTTAAACAATGTCACTGGCTAACACAGATGCTGCTGTGAATCTGACAAAGAAAATCCATGGAGAAACAATTTAATTGGCCTCAGTTCTTATTTAAAATGATTGTCAAATAACACTATATCAAGAATAGTTATAAACAATAAAGGAACAACTTCCAGAACTATTCCAATGGCTTTCTCTGCTCACAGTGGACCAAACTAAATGGCTGCAATTTCAAGTTTTCTGTCAATTCTGTCAGAGCCAATTCAGAGAGTTGAAGCTATTTTCTGAACTAGACTTCAACGATACAATGTGCATTGTTTTTGATTTTGAGAAAGGCAGTATTGGCTCTCCTGAAACCTGGGCAAATGCCATAAAATCATCATACTGACAAACTCAAGTCATTAACACAGAGCTTTGTCTCATAAAAGGCATATAATAACTTCAGCATAATTGAAAATTATGTTGCTACTTGAATATAGTTATTTGATTAATAATGATAAATTATAAAACTATGAATATGGAGTATGATTTAAATGAAAATTAATACTGTTATTTATATTTTGATTCAGGTCATTCCCCATGCATCAGCCAAATTTTTGACCATTTATTCATATGTGGTATAATTTTGTATACATTATAGTTTATGAGAAATAATAGTATAGGTAAATAATTAAAACACATAAATAAATTTTAAGTAAAAGTCTATGACTTTGACCATATTATTGAAGTGAAGTCATGGAAAGAAGAGCACATTTTTACCAAATTAGGATAAAATGAATCATGAAAAAATTATTTTTAGAAATAATATTTAATCCTCATTTTTGTTTTTTCCAGATGAATGGTCTAGAAATAATGTTGCAGTTCCCCAAAGATTCTAATATTTGACATAATCCACAGCAGAATTCAAAATAAAATGTTAGGAATATTTTGCAAACATGTACTTACAGTAATTTTGATCACACAAAATTCTTTTGCTGTGTACAGCTTTACATCTGTCAAATCTTCATAAATTGCCCACTAAGAATGTCCTAAATGCTCTAATGAAAGTTTAATAATGATTTCTTAATAATATATTTACATAGCTGATGTATACAAAGCTAAATGTGTACAATCATATTGAGTTATTATAATACCAAAATGTGCTCTTTCATTACCTCATTGAAAGCAGTAGATTGGTATTCATCTTAGGTAAAAGCAATGACCTGAGATATATTTTATAGTGACACAAGAGATATGAACCTCTGGAGCTCATCATTACATTGAAATGCTTCAATGTCAGGAAGTGGAATTGAGCTTTTAATGTTAACTGATCAGGTTATATTCTAACAGAGGTATCACGAATTTTAAATACTTTAGAAAAATATGACTTTGAGTTACTCACAGCAATGAAGGTAAAGATAGGGTGACTTTTACTGCAAACTGGGGGATTATGTAAGTAGGACAAATAGGATTATCTAACAGTGTGATATAATTTCCTAATTTATCCCTGGTTTATAATCTAGTTCTTAAAACATGTGACAGAAGTCACCTGCCAATGACCGTAATTCTCTACTCTTAAATTGCGGAAACACATCTAATTCCTAACCTTTTGGAAATATTTTCATTTTTACATACTGAAAATAACTATCAATAATGGAACTGGAAACAATTTTAACAGTTATATATCTTAATCAATTAATAACCACCTTGCAATACTTCCTTCTACTACTTACAAAATAATATTTTATGACCAGAGATAAAATATGTTCCACTGTCTTGCGTTTGTTCCTGCCCTAAAAAATAATCTCCTTAGAGATACTAAATCAAATAGAAATTATTATTCTCATTGCCTACTTTACAAAACTGCAATTTAAGACATTTGCTGCTCCACAAGTTTTTCTTCCAATGGTTGATTTAAGACCAAGTATTTTTATCATCTTTATAAAAATCCATAAATCTTCATACTATACAGTGATCAAAGCCATTAATGGTGGAACATTTAACAAATGGAATGTTGTAAAATCATCAAAATTCGCTGTAATTTCTCACTGAGTTATCTGCATAACAGTGCTGACTATAATGTCTCTGTCTTTGCCTCTGTCTCTGTCTCTCTGTGTCTGTCTGTCTGTCTCTCTCTCTTATTCCTCAAGTATAATTCTCAGTCCATCCCACTAGCTATCATTAAATCTGTACTACTGCAATCCACTGCTCATGGTGTTTATCTAGAATCAACTGTCTCAAGTTCTCTCAGCATGATATTCACAAGCAATCTTGTCTTTCTCCTTAGCATCACAAATATCTTTGTAGCATTCATTTAAACAGTATGCTGAATTTGTTTCTCTTTGCTGTTAAGTATGAACAATGAAAATCTAGTTTATCTTATCACTATATTTTATTGACATTTTAAAAACTTCTACAAATTATAGCTAAATGTGGTTGGATTACAGATAAATAGATAAATTATTACTGGTCTACTCAAATCATGTATCCTTCATTCTGTTCATCATCTCTCAAAAGCAATGTTCCTAGCAGTTTAGTACATCCAGTAGCTTCCTCATAAGAAGTATTGGCTTAACATTCTTTAAATTTTCCCCTTTCTCTTAAGCCATTGACTTTGAAGGGAAAAAATTATTGCTACATTTAAAGAAAACATAATATCACCTCTATAAGAACTGAATGTATAAAATAATCTTAAATGCAGCATGTTTTATGGTATTTCTTTACATTCTAGATGAGAATAATTATTATTGAACTGAAATTTGTTAAAACTCAAGTTCTAGAGTATCAGGTCAGAGTAAAAAACCCAAAAGATAATAGGATTTTGACCAAGAATTTGAATCTTAGCAAGATAAATCTGATGGAATTAACAAATCATACTTCAAGAAATATTTGAGTTAAATATAATAGTCCCACAGATGTCATCCTTCTATAGATATTATGCTACAGTTGTTTAGTCTTTGGTTGAGAATACCAAAGGTGGGCTGGGGATTTATCTCAGAGGTACAAGCACCTGCCTGGCAAGCATGAGATTGTGAGTTCAATCCCTGGAACATAAAACCAAACCAAAACATAACAAAAAACAAACAAACAAAAAAAACCCCCAGACTTGTGTATAGACTATGGAAAGCTGATGACATATTTTAGCTATTTTTAAACTTAATTCTTTTGTCAATATTACCATGAGACACATTGATAATTTATCATATTCTTTACAGTTTATGTAATCATAGTATAGCTACGATTTCTTTGTTTCAATAACTTCCTGTGCCAAAAGGAATATCCAGTGTAAAAGCAATAGTGCATAATACTATGAGGAAGCATGATAAATACTTTTTTAGAATATCAAAATATTTGGCATAAATGAGAATCAAACACAAAGTTTAAAAGGGAATTTATTACATTTAATGCCACAAATGTCATACCTAAAATTAAGCTGTTCTAAATAATGATAGTGTTGAAGTAGCATTGTGATTATTACAAAGATAATTTAAATTAGATGTAAAATATTGATATGTGTTAAAATTTTTAGACATGGATTTTCACAATAACAATGATCAACTTATATAAACTATTTCTGTCATTATTTGCACAAATATGATGTAGAGTCACTCTCTTTGAGGGGACTTTAAGGTAAAATAATGAGATTAATATCTTAATTCTCTTCTTATCAACTTTTAAGGTCATAGAAGACTCCACAGTGAAATGCAAAGGTGAAGGCATTGAATGCAAGCAATTTGAAATTGAGCTTGTCCTTTGTATATGTGTACGGGGCTGTCCTTCTGACAGTGATGATAGATGTATTTAGAAAGAAAAATCTTTTAATATACTGATTTTTTTTCCACACAGGAAAAAGCACTGGTTAAAAGGGGTGAAGCAAGCCTTGAAACACAAGGGAACTGTCATACATGACTGAGTGTTCCCAGATCTTATCTAATAAAAATTGCAAATAAAAAATTCCATATTATGCATCATCATGTATGCAAAAGTATTTTCATGCAGTAATGACAAAGTAGAGAAAAACAAGTCATTTGAGATTTTTTAATGAATTCTGTAAATTTTAATTTTTTGATGTTGAGAATATGATTATATTTATATCATACACCTGAGTTAGAAGCTTTACCATCTGTGTAGTTTCCAGAACATTTTATTCTTTCTCTTCTCTGGAAAAATCTTCCTTATATTTTGGGAAAATATTTATGTATTTATACAAAGGTTTTATTTTATTTTAAAACATTTTCATTTATAGTCTCATAACATCTCCAGATAAAACTATTTCATCTTTATTTAAAGATTTTTTTAATTTTTATAACTCATTTTACTCTCACCTATAATTCTGCATAAAGTTCAATTAATATTTGCCAAAATTTCATATAACAATATGCTCATTCAGTACCCACAGATAGAAATTTGTCTCATGTATGGAATGAAGAAAGCATTCAAATAATTTGCTAAATAAATACAACTAGTAAGTAGTGAAAATAAAATGCAATATTATTTTATCATATTTAATGATAATGCCATTATTTTTTTAATTCAGTGTGGTGGTAGGGAGTAATATTTTTATTTGTTTTTCATACTCAGACCATTAAAGACTTTAATAAGGAGATCAAAAATACTTTAAAAAGGAAGTCAAATTGAATTCAACACATTTTTTGAGTAGCAAAAGTAGAAGAATTACCACTTGGAATCAGACTTGTGACCAATAATGCCCAATAATCTGTCTCTGGTGGTGAGAGTGAGGGACATATCATTCCATGATATTAATACCCTTCTTGAAACCAAATTGGAATTTTTGTGGTGAGTCTAAGATACTGCAGCTAGATGGATCAAATATATCTTTAGGTCCATTATTTATAGACTCACTAAAATATAAAAATAATAATATAAACTTTATGATGCTCATTGAATACAATTTTGAATTTTTGTAATTTGCACTTTCTTGATTTTTTAATTTATTTGGCTGTGTTTTTTCTCTCACAAACTGTTTGGTACTATAATTTGCGTTTTTAGTACTGTCAACCAAATTAAATGTCACTGTTTACATGACTATAAATTACATTGCATGAGTTTCTGAAAAAAGCTTAAGTCAATCACTGAAATTTCTCTTTGATGCATTGTGAATACTTGATTCAACTCTATAATAGTGCACCATAATATCTAGTTTAAAATTGGATATAGTATCTTTAAAGGTTAATTACTGCTGCAGAGATTAAGCCAAATAAATCTATTTTTATATGAAGACATTTTGATCAGATAGAGGTCTTTCTTTCTGAAAAGTAAAGTAGGATTTGATAAATGAACAACACTAATGGTTTGTTCAGTGAACTTTATCATAGGCAAGGTAAAAATAAGATGTTTCAGTTAAAGAGTTGGGTCATCAAAGAAATGAAAATCAGTAACATGGACTAAGTGATTTATTATGCAAATCATGGAGGTATATAAAAAAGATAAAATACGGTTCATCAAATGTGATGTACAGAGAAAATTTAAGTTTGTTGAGATAGAAATATTTAAATGTAAAATTCTATGCAATGTGCTTATACAGAAATGGCTACTAAAGCACTGATGAAAGAATATATATAAAGGAAGTGAAATTTTCACTGATGAAAATATTCACCATCTTAATAATATCCAGAATTTTTTGTTATAGAATATCAGAAAGGCATTCTTAGGATGAGTAGATTAAATGTACTCAGATGAATATTTCAGATGCATCAACTAAAAGAAGCTGGGAGGAAAAACTGAGTGTGTGCTGCAGTATTGGTAGAGAGTTCCCAAGTGGCCAATTCAAAAGTCGCTTTAAAACATTAAATCTAAGGAGGGGAAAATCTTCATGCTCAGTGCCTTATAGACAAACTACCCTTAGACCTGGATATGTCTTGTTTAGTATTAAGTAAGAGTAAACAGTACAAAACTTCTGTTGTGAAAATTCAACAAAGACCCAACATAACTCTTAGATCTTTTAAAATGCAAGATGATCAAGCCTGGAATAATGATGGGGGTGTCTGGCATATCTGACCACAGTTATCATACTGCTCAAGTTATTGTTACCATCTGTAACATGCTACCATAAATGTCAAATAAGTACAAATTTGGAAGCAGTGATAGGCTATCAGGAGATCTTTTTACAATGGTTTGAATATGTGTCTTCTTACATAAAATACAAATTTAAATTCTCTACAAATACCCAATTCACTTTTCATAACAAGATCCATGCACTGATATAATGTAATTAGCCACTTTTTAAATTCTAGCTTGTACCACTGGGAAATGAATCCATTATGTAAATGAGTATTTTCTTTCTAGAACTTTAGCATGGCCCATATTCTAGTTATAACATTTCTTGATTACCCCCACAAATTCCCCCAAAGGTAACATAAACGTTTGTAAAACCAAACAATTTAGTCAGTTTCAACACCCAGTTAGTTACTACAACTCAGCAACTCTCAAAATGCAGAACTTGTACTTTTGAAAGTTTTTTGGGGGGGAATTTTAATTGCATAAAAACAAAACAAGCAATCAAAAATGTAAATGAGATAGACAAATTAAATAAGCAACATGTGCTAGCCCAGCTTTAGTATGAATTAATAACTTTTCATTGTATATAAATAGTTATTAGTCATGAAACACTAGATTTATTTAACATATATAGGAACATGTTACTGGCAGAAACATCTGAAAACTTATAAGAAAATATTAGCACTAACTTCCATTTCTTTTCTAATCCAATTGTTAGATTCCTTCCCTTAAGTGTAAGATAAGAACATTTATGCAGGCAATGGTTTTAAAATTGATGTAATAATCTTGGCCAGGTCTGTTTGGGACCCATAGACCCACCCTTCACCCACAGTGAATCTCCCAGAGACCAGCAGCTCAGCTTGGACTGTTTGGATTAGGAACTTTGCGGAGACCAGCATCTCGGCCTGACCGTTGGGACTGGGAACCTCCTGGAGACCAGCTGATTGGCCTGCGCTGTTTGGATTGGGAACTTTGCGGAGACCAGCATCTTTGCCTGACTGTTCGGGACCTGTGGGCTTGCCCTTCACCCGCAGGGAACTTCACAAGGACCGGCATCTTGGCCAGGTCTGTTTGGAACTGGAAACTTTGCAGAAACCAGAATTTCAGCCTGACTGTTTGGGACCTGTAGACCCACTCTTAACCCACAGGGAACCTCCCAGAGACCTGCCTGGGACAAAGTACGACTGCCCAGCCGGCCTGAGATTCCACAGGCTCCAGGTTGACCATGCCCAGCATCTGCCTTACAACTTAGGGAGCCAGGAGCCTGCAGAGGGGAGTTAGGACCCTGCGAGGAAGCCAAGAGCCTGTGGGGGAGCCACTGGAGCTCCAGGAACTGAGGGTGCAAGAGGTAATTTGCCACACATGCAGAGGAAGCATTGGAACACTGCTCAAAGCAAGGAAATATAGAAAAATGACAAAAGGAAAGAACAAAAGGCAGGCTCAAAGCTCTAGTCCTCCCCAAGAAACCTTAGAAGCCATGTACATAGAAGAAAAAAGAAGCCATACACCTGAAATGTCTGAAATGATATCAAATGAAATAAATATGCAACTAGGGAAAGCTATGGAGAAATTCAAATCAGAAATACTTGCCCAGGTAAAAGAA
>PVJX010013118.1:0-48258 GCA_004027295.1 Dolichotis patagonum
AAGAGGAAGAAGAAGAAGACTAGGTACATTTTAGCTTTAAGTTGTTCATATTTTTCAGTTTCCCTCTCACTATCAATTCTGTGAAGTTTTATGAAGTATCGCTCAGCAGAATGTGCAGATAATTAACCTTTAGAATGCTCATATTCCCAGCAATCCACGCACATCCTGGAACCACCTCTGAGCCCCACAGGGACCAGGAGTCTGAAACCCAGTGACCTGTGGTCACCCAGGAACACACAGTGAGACTGCACAGACTGGGAAGCTATACCCAGTGACCTTCTCACACCTGGGAATTATGTCTGAGCCCAGCGGGGACCAGGAGTCCATGCTTAGTGACCTGCCCACACCCAGGAACCACCTCTGAGGTCCAGGTGGACCAGGAATCTGTGCCCAGTGACCAACGGTTATTTGAGAACCCACAGTGAGACCCACACAAATTGGGAAGCTGTGCTAGAGATCTTCCCACACCCAGGAAGCCTGGCTGAGGTTTCTGGGGATTGGGATGTGGTATATAGTCACCTGCTAACACCCAAGAACCATCTCTGAAGCTCCTAGGGACTGGGAGTCCACTCAGTGAGTCTCGCAGGGACTGGGAGTCCACACCAAAAGACTTGTAGCCATCAGCAACCCACAGGGAAGTCTGCTGCTGGATGGGCTATCACAACAGGAAGCAACTAGGACTTGACATCTGGTTGATTTGGAGAAACACAGGAAAATGCCAAAATGAAAGAACAAAATGCAATCTCAAACTTCCAGCCCATCCAGTTATAGTATAGAAAACATAGACATAAATGACATTAGAAATCACACAACTGAAATTTTTGAAATGATAGTAAGTAAAGAAACAACTCAAGCAAGCCATAAAGCAAATCAGATCAGAAATAATCTTTCAGATAAAAACAGAAATGATAGACCTAATAAAAGAATCAGTGAGTATATCCAAAGAAGGCATAGACCAAAAAAAAAAAAAACATAGAAAAATGATGAAAATCTTGAATGAACAATCCAGGAGTCAATTAGAATAGATGAAACAGATTCAAAAAGATAACCAGGAAATCAAAAATTCCATTGAAAGCTGGCAAAATTGCATAAATCAAATTGAAGACAGATTCTCAGGCCTTGAAGACAACATTGTAGCTAGTGATTGTGGAAGAGAAGAGTTCTTAAAAATAACAAAGAATCAGGAAAGAACAAGTCAAAGCTGCAAGATGATGCAAATAGAAACAATACAAGATAGGTGTCAGCAAAAAAGGAGAACATACCAATGACATAAAAAGACTATTTGCAGAAATAATAGCAGGCTATTTCCCAAACATGGGAAAAGAACCTGAGATCAGATAAGCAAGGCACATAGATCTCCAATTAGCCATAATCAAAATAAATCCATACCTCGACATATAATAATCAAGAACCCATAAATTCAATATAATAACATATTAAAAGCTGCTAGAGAAAAAAAAACCAGATCACTCATAAAAGAAAGCCTATTGGAATCATGGCAGACTTCTCAACACAAACCATCAAGTAAAGAGGAGCATGGAAAGTATTTCAAGTACTGAAGGAAAACAACTTCCAAACCAAATTGATTAACTATACAAAACTATCCTTCAAAATCAGTGAAGAAATAAGATACTTCCATGATAAAGAACAACTGAAGAACTTCATGACTCCACAACCCACTCTAAAAAGAATATTAAAAACATTCTAAAAAGAGATAAAAAATGACCACAATTCCAAGAACAATAACAACAGAAAGAAAACAATAATCAGGACAAGCAATTAAATAGGGAAAAAGTAGGGAACAGCAAAAAGATAACATGACAAAGATAAGCCAATATATGTCAGTTACAACCATGAACATTAATGGCCTCAGTTCACCAGTTAAATGAAACAGATTGGCTGAGTAGATCAAGAAACAAAATCCCACACTGTGCTGTATACAAGACATGTTTAACTCAAAAGGAAATTTATAGATTGAAAGTCAAAAGGTGGGAAAAATACTCTATGTGACAGGAACCCGGAAAAAAGCAGGGGTAGCTTTTCTGTTTGCAGACTTTGTGAACTTCAAACCAAGAATGATCAAAAGAAACAAGGTCACTACATATTGTTAGGGGAAAGCTTTAAGGGCTGTGGGGAATCAGGAACCATTCTCCATTGTTGGTGAGAGTGTAGACTGGTGCAACCACTGTGGAAATCAGTGAGTCCTCAAAAAACTAGACTTAGAAGTTCCATTCAACCTGGGTGTTCCCTTTCTGGGTATTTTCCCGGTAGAATTGCAGGCATAATACCACAGCGACATATGTGCACATATATTTATAGCAGCACAATATGTAATAGTTAAATGTTGGAAATAACCCAAATGCCTGCAGTTTTTGACTCATTGAATTTTTGAGCCTCTATTTTATACTAGCATAGTATCCATAGTAATTTTTCTTTCAGAGAATAAATAATATGTAAATACAGTTAATATAACTAATACATCACTTTAAAATACTTTGGAAAATAGAAATCTATACTATAAATAATTGCAATAAGAAAGTATATTCTCATTTTCTGGTTATTGTTTACAAATAATTCAATCAAATACTAAATCTATAAATCTACATTTTAAATATGTAGGTTGTTGGTGGGGAATGGCAAGTAAAATTGTCTTTGCTTTGCATATTGCATATTGTGTTAGATAATTGTAAAGTTTAAAATCACTTTTGAATAGTGCATATTAAAGTACTTTGCATATAGTGTTAGATAATTGTGAAGTTTAAAACCACACTAAAATTAAAGCTATTATTTCTAATGCTGTGTAATTTTATGGGCCTTTTAGTACAGTTGCTATGTCCATTTCAACCATTCTGTGAGAAGCCCTCTACCAGATGACTGAGCCATTAGTGTTAAATTTGCTGTGCTTATTGCAAATGGTGGACAAAACCAAACACAGTAGGTTTAGATATTACAAAAGCAGGAATAATTTGATGATGTCTCCCAGGATGTCAGTATCAATGTGAGCTAAAATATAAATCTGGGGATCAGTATGGTATGTGGTAAACATGATGGGTCTGGTGTGGATAAAGAATGAGAAAGAATAAGTTAGTTTTGGCACACGAATTGCAGTGAAACCAGAGAAAAGCAGGAGAGAATTTTCCTCCCTACAGAAGTCCCAAGAGATTAGTCTGTATCCTGATTCTATTTATAGTCTGTGTTCCTGGTTCATGAGTTCTAAATGTACTTTATGTCATGCCATTATAATACAGCCTATGCACTTGTAAACAGCTACCAGGTTAATCATACTCAGAAGTCAATTCTAGCATTCTTGAATAAAATCCTTTAACTCACTCTCAACTATATCCATACATGCATGAACAGCTCAGCAATTCTTTTGTTGCTTTTTTAAATGGATCTGATTGTCTTGAGGCACATCTACCTGTAAAAATTAAATATTTAGTGCAATAAATAATTCAATATTAACTTTCTCCTCAGGTGGAAATAATGAAGACCAGAGATTTTAGAATTTTTCTCAGAGAATTATCATTTTGCATGATTCTTACTATAGCATAAAAGTTATTTTTCTTATAAAAATTCATAATTTTTACACAAACTGGCTACAGACTTTCAAAGAACAAAATCGCTTAAAGCTCATTTTGAAAGTTACACTGAAGAAAAGTTGAACTTTTGATTGAGTCTTCAGGCAATAATTTTTTGAGGAAGTAGCATGTAAATAGTTGAATCTGTTTTGGGAGGTATTTATAATAAGAAGTAAACAGAAATAAGTTTGCAACATGGAGTAGAAAATACAAGTAGAATAATGTGTTATAATAAAAAAGATTTGGTAATTCTGGAATTCAGTAGTCCAAAATAAATGCTTTGCATCTAATTTCTGTTAAGAATTTTTTAATCAAGTAGTGGTTATTTTCTGATTTGCATTTCAAAATGTTTTTGTTGTTAAAGGGAAATGAATATTAAATGGAAGCATGGAAGCAGTAACATCATTTAGGATGTTACTAGGAGACTTTAATTGTGAGTTCATGATGGGGAATTTGGTGAATAGCAAAAGAGATATTGAAAAATAAAATGGATTCAGAATACATTTTAGAGTGAGAGTCTGGCAGAATTTTGTAGTATATTATATAGGAAATAGGATATTAGGAGAATTTGGCTCTGAATATAAATGCATACAACACCCATCATTTGTATAGATGAGAAAGAGGGAAAAGGAACAATCATACATTTAATGAGTAAGCTAAAAGAAGTTAGAGATGACTGAGAAACAAAAGGTTAGTACATCTACTTAAGTGTAAGTAGATAGCCAATAATTTAGATAATCTCAAATTAAAGAGAAAAGAAATGTTTAAGACCAGGTAAATCAGCTGATTGATTACATAAAGGAAGAACAAAAGACATGAACAGAGTTAATTCCATAGATATTGTCAGAGGGATGTTGAAAGTTGAAAAAGTACAGTATTGAAATTTGTGGTTAATGTTAGATTTAATTTTTTCAACATCAATTCAGTGATATGATCGTCATTACAACAGCAAAATGAAATCAGAGAAGCCATTCAAGTTGACAGTGATGACTATGAGATGAAAAATAGGGCAGAACACAAAACCCAAACAGGGTAGGAATGCAGTAGAACTTGGGAAATATACTGAAAAAAACAAACTGAGACACAGGAACGAAACTGATGTTCATAATGAACTGAAATGATTAATAATATGTTATTTTGGGATTCCAGAAGTGATTAAGTTGTAAAATGGTAAATAGTGATTAGAGAATTGCAAGAGTATGGGGAAGATATTTGAGAGATTGTAGTTAACTAATAGTGATAACTCATAGGAATTAAGAAAGAAATGTAAGTATGAAAGACAAAATGGAATCTCTAAATAGTACCTGCTGGTACGTGATTCCAATCAAAGCTAATCAGGAGTGCAAGGCAGAAGAATCATAAATTGAAAGCCAAAGCCAACCTGGGCAACATAATGTCTATAGAAAGAAGAAAATAAGGAAAGGAAGGGAGGAAGGAAGGGAGGAAACAAAACTTGGCATCTGATTAGGATGCTGAATTTTAAAGAACCATTAGATACTGACCTTAAGAGAAAAATAAGTAAATTAAATAAAATTTTTAAAAGCCTTGAATAAACTACAGATTTCTAAACTGACAGAAAGAGACAGAGACAGAGAGAAACACACATGGTAACACATATATGCTCACACACACACATACACACACAAACAGAGACAGAAAGAGACACTTTGAAGAAACTTTAATGAACAAAACTTTACAATAAGATGTGATGCTCATAAGAAGGAAGAGACCCAAAGATGCTCACATTTCTAATGGAGTAGTAGACAAATGAAAAATTGAACTGAAGAAAGGCAGCTAAAACTGATATAATGAAAGTCAAAATATTGAGTAAATTTCCAGAGAATGATTTAGTTATATGATGGTACAGCATGAGATCGAAGATTTTGTCTATTTCTCCTTTTTGGTATCACCAGCATTCCTATTGAAAGTTTTATACCTCATGCATCTATCTGCCAATTTCTCATCCTGGAAGGGCCTTTATCTCTTCATTTCACTTTGAATAATGCTCTAGCATATCCACATTCATGGTAGATAATTCCAAAGCTACATAATCCAACAGGAACTGAAGTTATCTAGTTGTCACTGACAATATCCATATGCCATGTACTCATAAATCATGCTGACTTGTATCTTTGTTTGTCCCATTGTTCCCTTTCTGTTCTTTGACTTTCTGGATTATTGAGCTGAGATATCTATCAAATTCCTTGCCCCAGCACTTTTATTTTCTTTTCGTTTAGAGGGGAATAAGGGCTTTGAATTAAGAAGCATATTTTAAATCTTCAAAGTAAATAAAGATATATATTTACAATAAGACAAAAGACATGAAAAGCACTAGCCATTAAGTATAAGTATATACAAGTTATGTTAAATGTACTGTATATTTGAAACATGATTTTTATCTATCATATACCACATTATGAAATATATATCAATTAATACAGTGTATAAAATCATCTAACTGTGAAAAATAGAACAATAAAACGTGCTGGAATATAACAAGCACTACAGATCTTCAGTGAATACAGATGATGATAAAGAAAAATAGATGTATTTCACTGCAAATAAACATGTAAATTATGTGTTGTATTTTATCACTTCATATGTTACATAAGCAGACACATTTAGTTGGAAAAATTATAAACAAAAACATCAAGCAAGACATATACTGTGATAAGAGTATTAAAAGTTAAGCATTCGAAATATTCAAAAAGCTCTAAAGAACTGACAGTGGGAGATTAAACGAGTTTGCCAACTCAATACAATAGTCCTGAGAGGTGCCCAGGAAATTACTAAGCACACTTGAGGGTGTTTTAGGATCGGTCACGGACCTCTGACTGTGAGTACTGTACATAGTTCCTGGCAACTTCTTTGTTGTTCCTGCGCCCTGCTCTGCTTCTTTGCCACTATCAACTAAGCATCTTTTCTCTGCAGCACCCTTATGATGCGACGTTTTCTGTCCTGGAGCCAGCTGGCCACAGACTACTGGAAAGTTAAAGGGAAGCTGATTTAGCAGCTGAATTTACAGTCTCCTTCATGCAAATATTGGAGCGTCAAGGCTCAAAGTCTTTACATACATTAATTCCCTTACATTAATGTTAATTACTGTAATATCTTATTTCTAGATGGTCACAAGATTCACTCATATGTATCAACTTAACTGATATGTCTATTCCTTTTGATTCTTTATTGTTTACAGCATTTGACATTATGTAAGATGTTATTACTTAATTCATGTATTTGTTTATCACTAGCATATTCCTCATCAAGATTCAAATTCTATATAAGAAATCATTTTTGTTTATTTTTCCCTGGTGGTGTCTCAAAACTTACCATAATCGTAACATAAGGTACATCATCAAAATGGTATTGAACAAAAGATTGATTCCATCTAATACATTTCATAACTAATCTAACCCTTTTAATTTTGGTCAGATTTGTTGAAATAAAAATTGTATATTATAACACACATTCATCTGGTGAGATACATGATTTTTCAGCTGGCTACAGCTGTGACAGAGTAGCCAGTACCACAGTCAAGATATAGTCACTGCTCTTTTAATAATTTTTAGTGAATCCTGAGCTCTTAGGCTCAGTTGTAAGAAAACACTGATTTATTTTCTGTCCCTATCGTGTTCTAATTTCTGGACCATTATACCAATAGAATTACAGAGAAATATGCTCTGAAATTATTCATATCAGTGATTTTTTAAAATGCTAAATCACATTTCTTTGTATTTATAAAACACAAGGGGTTTTTTGAGTTACTGAGGGACATTGCACTTACGTTGTTTGGGTGAGTGTGTTATCCATCTCTTACGTCAGTTCATGTTTCTTTCTCTTGGAAAATTTGTAAGAATAAAATGCCTGTTTCATATTTAAATGCATGCTTAACTGTATTAGAAACAGTAAACAGTTTTGCAAAGAGGTTGTAGCATTTGAAACTAGCATGTGTAATGCCTGGGACAATTACTCCATAACTTTGCTTTCATTTGATGGCATCACTTTTCTAATCTTTACATTTAATGTTAGTGGTGTGTCTGTGTTGTTTTAAGTGCATTTCTTTTTCCTTTTTATATTAGTATATGATTAGAGTACACCATTAATGTATTCATTGTGGGTAATTTGTCTTATATTTAGCTGCTACATAAAGGTTTTACATGTTGGTACATGATATTCCAATGCTTGTATGCATTATATGCTTTTCAAATCAGGGGAAGCATATCTCTCACATCAAATACCTATTGTGCTTTAGAGGAGTGTGTATAAGTAGTGTTGGAGATGGAACACACAACATTGTGCATGGTAATCAAGCCCTATCCTCACCTTCAACAGTTAATGTTTATTTCTGGTGAGAATAAAAAAAAATCTTTTCTTATAACTTGAAATAAATACTACAAAATTAAATATATTGACCTTATATCAATAAAATGACATTACCTGTGTTTACGCTACAGTAAAATAGCACACCAGAATCTTTTGCTATTATATAATTGCACTTTGGTATGCATCAATAAACTTTTTTCAGCCTCCCTTCTCTCAACCCTTCCTTCCACTTCCTTCCTCCATCCCTCCCTTAGTCCCTCTCTCCTTTCTCCCATACCAAAATTGTGGTTACCACCATGCCATCCTCAACTTCTATAAGATCAACATGTTTTGATTACATACATGAATGAGATCATGTGATATTTAACTTTCTGTAACTGACTTTACTTAACAAAAGGAAGTTTAGTTTCATTCACATTGTCACAAATATTGGGATTTCACCCTCTTTCATGACAAAAAATTCCACTATGTATATGTGCTCTATTTACTTTATACAGATTTGTGTTTCAGTGATGATAAACAGGGGCCAGGGATTTAGTTCAGCGGCATAAGCACCTGCCTGGCAAGTGTGAGGTTGTGAGTTTGATCCCTGGCACAAAAAAAAAAAAAAAAAAAAGATGGTTAATATTGCTTAGTAATTCATTATGCTCTTATTTTCTCCTCCTTTTTAAAAATAATTTTGTTAGGCTTTTAGTCATTATTACCCTATTAGAGTTCTTTAGAGATTCTGGATAACAATTCTTCAGTTGATACATATTTTCAAATATTTTTTGCATAATGATATTTTCACTTACACTTTAAAATAGTTTTAAATGTTAATGGTAACCAATTTTTAAAGGCATTTAATTTTATAGCAATTATATATAATTGTCTCAATCTGATAAAATGCAATAATAAAAATATAGCACAGCTAGCATTATACTACAAGTATATAACTAAAGACACAAAATCACCAGTATCAAAATTGGAAACAATAGAGTAATATCTATAGTTATTATATCATTCAACATAACTGCTGTTCTAGAAAATTTGCTTACAAATTAGAAAGGAAAACATAATAAATGTGTATTCTCATCTATATTCAAAATTCCCAAATGTTCCACTTACAAGTTTATTTCTAGTAAGTTTGTTTTGCAAAAGTGAATATCTAAAAATACTAATTATGTTTCCATAGACTATCAATAAAAATTGGAAGTAAAAAGTTCATATTTGCAATAGCATCAAAAACAAAAATAGTGATTTAAAATCCCAGGTCAATATGTTCTATATACTGAAAACTGCAAAACATTGGTTAAGTAAAGTAGAATCTGAATAAAATGAGACAGACATTGTCTTCAGCACTGAAAACTAATTATTGGCTAGGATTTAGTTATTCCCAAACTGATCTTAGTTGAACTATCAGAGAAAAGGACAATATTTTTTTAAAAAAAAATTGACTATGAAATGCAAAAGAAAAATCTAGAAAACTTAAAATGGGCAAGATAGTTATGAAAAAATTAAATTGAGACTCACAAATCATGTGATTTTAAGATATATTTTAAGACCAAAATAATTAAAACAATAAGGTAATAGTAAAAACATAGTCATAACGGTCAACTATATGGAAAGGTATACCTAAAAATAAGCCTATATATACATGGTAAATTGATTCTGGATAAAAGTAGAAGATAATGCCAAAAGAAATAAATCTCAAATTAAATATCATATATATATAATTTCTTAAAATTAATTATACATTTGAATATAAAACTTAAAATTTAATTACTTCTTTGTAGAAAATATGAGAATATTTTAGTGACTTTGTATTGGGCTGCCTCTCTTAATTTCTCAAATTATTTTAAAGTGAGTCACAGCTCTCAGTACCACTTTACCTCTTTCTTATAACTGGGAATCAGTTTTTGACCACTGTCCAATTTGATGTGTGTTATCCAGTCTTTCAGAGTACAAGGTTTCCAATTAAAAAAGAGATTATCAGGTAATACAGAATTTCATTTTATACAACAGTAGATACTAAAGTCAGTATATGGAAGCACATTTCCAGCTATTTAAAATCATCTATAAATAATCCCTTCAGTCATCCATAAAGTACATTTTGAAGCATATTGTACCACAGTAAGTTCAACATAGTCAGTTTAGTTCTTCATGTAGGAACAGATGCCTCGCACCCAATGTTTATTCTGGAGGCTTGATACAATATGGAATCTATTGCAATATTTAAAGTTTTATTATGCCTCCTCAACACATTATCTTTCTGTCCTTTTGGCAGACTTTACTAATTGAATTTGCATGTGTTCAATATCAAAGTGATGCTACTACAGCAATATGCACTCCCTTCCATTTAATTTGAGTCAATTGTTCTTAATTTTAAAAGTAAATTTTCACAACTTCTTTATGTGTATTATTTTTCCTACTGTTGTGTATAGCACTAACTTTGAAATATGTATTTATAGAGAATAATCTTTCAATCTGTCAGAGGGAGTATATGGGAGTTCTGTTGAAAAGTAATCTAACAAGTTTTTTGTATCAAGTATTATATCTTGGAAATTTACATAATCATATTCCTACATTTAGAGTTCTAAAGATATCCTCCATTAAGAAGCAAAACTATAATTTTGTGTGGCCCAATATTTCAAAACTTATTTGACATTTCAATATATACAGTAAGATGGAATACTTAAATTATTTTAAGTTTATGATGAAAACTACAGGCATTAAAAGGATATGAATTGACAGGTGGATATTCCTCTAGGTCAATTAAACCAAAAGGAGATTAGAAATAGACACACATGTAAAAACTTTAACTTTTGACAAAAAATGCTGATAAGTTAGTGGAGAAAGTAGAGTTTCCTCAAAAACTGATTCTGAAAAAAATTTAAAAAGAATCTTCAACCCTTCCTTCTCACTGTGCAAAAAATTAACTTTAACTAGATCAAAGTTAGGACCATAAAAGCTAAAAATAACAAAACGTGGTTAATACCCTAGTGAGACTAAAGAAGTACTTACACTAAAGGGGCATAATATAACTTTTGAAAAAGTATAGAACGTAATGATGGCAGTGGTTTTCATATAGTAGGAAATTGTCAAAATGTATTAACCTAAATGTGGATGTGTAACCAAGAAAGTGTATTAAAATTAATAAAAACATTTTAACAGAAAAATTATTTTATTAAAATAGCTGCATATACCTAATAGAAAAAGATTTGATATATAAATTGAGAAAAAGTATAAACATAATGTTCCTGTTAATGTTGCATGTGTATGCAGGAGTAAAGTCCTCATCCTTAGCACTGTAATTGCATATTGTAATACTCTTGTGAAAAATGAGCCCCAGGACTATCCTCCACTTAGTGTTACCACATTCTAACTCACTTACTTAAAACTACATGACATTTTAATAGCTCTGGATCTATGTATACAGTTATTTTCTCAATTTTTGAAAATTTCACCTATGAATAAGTATTTATACAACTGGCAAAACTCATCATAAAATAACAGTATTTATTGGAATCTAATGGTAATCTTTTCAGTTAGTTGGTCTAAGAAAATCCTTTGGCCATATCCACAGCAACTCCTGAGTCCTGCCTGTCAGTTTGGTATAGCTCCCTGTCAGTAAAACTTTGACCTAACAGCTTAGTGGGAGCTCAGCAAAGTCAAACCTCACTCCTGTTCAGCTTTTCAATCATGCCCTCACTAACCTCGGCCAATATGATCCAATTTCATCTTTACAGCATTATAGAATTTTGAGCCATGATTTTTCTACTTCAAGTACTATTGTGTGTCAGATAAAGTTTTCAAGGGTTCACCACAAACACTTTTATTTAGTTTATGAAAGTTCAAGAGTCTTGAGGTGATTTCTCACTCTACTGAACCTGTTTGTAGTCAGGCTTAAAGAATGAGCCATAAAACATAGTAGAATTTCCTTTTTAAAAATTATTTTTATTGCTGGAGTTGCAGAAAAAAGAAAGAAACAAATTAAAGGCATAGTTTTAAGTTTGAGAGATTGTCCACAAAAAAAAAAGATTTTATTATTTTCAATACTTGCAGGCTATAGCCGTCCATTTTGAAGTGAGGTACTATATTTCCATCAGTAACAGGCTATCTATGTCAATCAGAGTAAGTTTAATAATAATTCATACACATTCTGTTAAAAAAAATAGGAAAAAGAATATTTGCAATGTTTCCATGGCAACTAATATCCTCACACAAAAATGCTGTACCCATTGCTTTTCAATAAAATGTTTCTGATTTATATTAGATTCATTGTACACAAAAGAAATAAGAATTTTAAACCTCAAGAAATGTCTCAAACTTTGAATGACAGCAAAAGGAAGCTCTCGTGAATTCTTTTTGAGTAGTTTATGTTATGCATATTTCTACATCACTCAATAAGATGCTACATTCTGCAAGTAAAGAACTTTGGTTAAGATCTGGTTATGATCTTCAAATTTATATATGAATTTAAATAAGAATTTATTTTGTATATTTAAGGGTTATATTTGGTATGCTACTATCATTAGAAAAATAGTAATAATTATTAAAAAGTGTGACATACTCTTGAAATATAATCTTCAAATTAAAGTTAATCACTTTATTTTTTAAATTTTATTTAAAGAGAAAACAAAACAAAACAGAAAGAAGGCTAACAACAATACAGTATTCCAAGGAAGAAAAGAAAAGAACAAAAATCACTAAGAAATTATTACTTGATAAAGTACAAAATGTCATGGAAATAGTTGTTCAAGTTACAAAATTAAAACATACAAAGTACACATTCAAACATTGAGACTGTTAACAGTTCTGCTCAATTCTAAAAGAAAAACAGTAATATGATCATCCATCTTATACACTTACACATACATGCAATTGTATCCTTTATAGCACTTCCTTTTTCTTTTCTTTTGAGAATAAATATTATCCATTTTGGGTTTTATTAGTCCTACATTTCTTATTAATTTTTACACTAGAGACATAATGTGATATTTATAAATAGGTTTCTTATTTATTTCACTAATGAGGATAGTCTCAGGTTGTCTCCGTTTACCTGTGAAGGCCTCAAGATCATCCTTTTTTATAGCTGAATAATATTCAATTGTGTAAAAATACCACATCTTTTTCATCCACCCTGTAGTTGATGGGCATCTTGGTTGTTTCCAATATTTAGCTATTATAAATTGTGCTGTTATGAACATGTGTGCACATATATCACTGTGATATGAACTTTTCAGTTCTTCTGGGAAAATACCCAGGAGGGGAATAGCAAGGTTCAATGGAGCTTCCAATCCTAGTCTTCTGAGAATTTTCCATATTGATTTCCATAGTGTCTGCACCAGTCTACACTCCCACCAACAACGGAACAGAGTTCCTTTTTCCCCGCAGTCTCGCCAACATTTCTTATCAGTTGATTTCTTGATGGCAGCTATTCTTTCCAGAGTGAGATGAAATCTCAATGTGGTTTTAATTTGCATTTCTCGAATGACCAGTGATGATGAGCATTTCTTCATGTATTTATTTTGCATCTGTATATCTTCATATGAGAACTGTGTGTTCATCTCAGATGCCCCTTTTTGGAGAGGGTCTTTGAATATGGGGAGCTTGATGTTTTTCAGTTCTTTATATATTCCTGATATAAGTCCTTTGTCTAAGGGGCTGCTGGCTAAAATGCTTTCCAATTATGTGGGTTTTCTTTTCATTCTGTTGGTGATTTCTTTAGAAGCGCAGAAAATTTTCAATAATTTAAGATCCCAGTTGGTGATTCTCTTTTTTTTTTATTATTTTTATTTTTTTTTTAATTTGAAAGAGAATAAAACAAAAGGGGGCAGTACAGAGCAGATCAGAACAGGACAACATAGGCAACACAGTACTTTACATTAAGTCAACTGGACATCAACAGTATTTAACACCATATCTCTTACTCTGCTATAGTTGAGCATAGTTTCAAATACAATAATATCAAACATAACACAATAGTATTAACCCATACATAGAGTGAAAGAATTACAGGACTTTCTGAACCGAATAACAGAAAATGATCAATGGGTACTATAATATCTCATTTTTGATAAAAAAAGAAAAAAATTTGTTTGAACTACCACACATATTCAGAAGTCCTACCATGCTTTTTTTGTTCCACCACCATTGGTTCCATCTACCACATTGTGTATAATTGGAACTCGAACATGCGTGATAGTTCAGGAGACGCTCTTGCTTCTGGTTTCCCTGCCCTGGAGTGGCCACGGCTTGCCAGACCACAGTCACTTACCGGGGCGGCAGGCTGCTTACTGGTTGGCTCGGCGCCCTAAGTTCCAGCATGGCGCGGATCTCAGGAGACGCTCTTGCTTCTGGTTTCCCCGTCCTGGGGTGACCGCGGCTCCTCAGACCACAGTCACTTACCTGGGCAGCAGGCTGCTTACTGGTTGGCTCGGCCCCCTAAGTTCCAGCATGGCCACCTCAGACTCTTTTAAGACAGTCTTGCTAAGTTGTACAAGCTGGCCTCACAGTCGTAGTCTTTCTGCCTCAGCCTTCCAACGAGCTGGGATTGCAGGCATGCACCACCATATACACTCACTCACTGTTAAATGTACAATTCGGTGACATTAAACACATTCATATTACTGTGCATTCATCACTACCAATCATCTTCAATTCAGTGAGCCCACCAAACTCTTCTTGTAGTCACTTTCCATTTGCTACAGTACAAACTGTCTCCAGGTAGAAGGCAAGACCATTTTAGGGCTGTTTGGCTTCCCTCAAGAATCACAATCCTATACAGCCCTGTCTCTTATTTGTCTATCAATGACTCTCATTTCTTTTCTTATCTTCAATGACCATTCGTTGACCAGCTCTTTGGGCGGCCTCTCCTGGGTTTTTCCAAACAGCCCCATGGCGAACTGAACTTGTCTTGCCCCTTCTGGCTTTCCATTCCCTGCGCCAGGCAGGTCACGGGCAGCCGCTTGGGCAGGGCAGGAGGAAAGGATGGGAATCTAGACCCAGTTGGTGATTCTCTAAAGCATGTCCCTTGCAGTTTGTGTTTTGTTCATGAATTCTCAGCCTGCTCCTATGGCTCCAAGACTTCTACCTACATTATCATCCAGTAGATTTAGTGATTCTGTTTTAATGTTTAGGTCTCTGATCCATTTAGACTTTAGTTTTGTGCATGGTGATAGGCATGGATCTAGTTTCAGTCTTCAGCATATGGAGACCCAATTTTTCCAACACTGTTTATTAAAGAGGCTATCATTCTTCCAGTGAACATGTTTAGTCCCTTTGTCAAATATCAGGTGGCTGAGTGTCTTTTTACTTATACTTGCGACTTCTAATCTGTTCCATTGATCCTCAGGTCTGTTTCTTTGCCAGTACCATGCTGATTTTATCACTATGGCTTTGTATTACAGTTTCAAGTCAGGAATTGAGATGTCTCATGCCTTGCCTTTATTGCCCAGAATTGCTTTTGCTATTCTAGTTTTCCTCTGTTTCCAAATGAATTTTAGGAGAGTTTCCTCTAGATCTGTGAGGTATGTCAATGGTATTTTTGGAGGGATTGTGTTAAATCTGTATAACGGTTTTGGGAGTATGGCCATTTCACAATGTTGGTTCTTCCTAGCCAAGAGCAAGGAATATCCTTCAATTTTCTAATATCCTCTTCAATCTCCTTTTTTAGAGTAGTGTAATTTTCAGCATATAGGTGTTTTACATTCTTAGGTTAATTCCTAAGTATTTCATTTTTATAGATGTTATTGTGAAGGGTGATATTTCCATAATTTCTCTCTCAGTGAGTTTCTTGTTTGTGTACAGGAAATCTGTTGATTGTTGAGTGTTGACTTTGTATCCAGCTGCAGTGCTGAATTTGTTTATTACCTCTAGTAGTCTTTTATTGTAGTTTTTTGGGTCTTCTATATAGAGTATCATGTTATCTGCAAATAGTGATAATTTAACTTCTTTTCCTATCTTTAGTCCTTTTATTTCTCTCTATTGTCTGATTGCCCTGGCTAGTGTTTCCAGAACTCTATTGAAAAGCTGTGGTGATAATGGACATCCTTGTCTTTTTCCTGATTTTAGAGTAAAAGCTTTCAATTTTTGTCCATTTAATATAATATTGGCTTTTGGTTTGTCATAGATGGCCTTTATAAGGTTGAGGAGGACACTGTGTATTCCTAGTTTCTGAAGGGTTTTGATCATTAACATGTTTTGGACTTTATGGAAAGCTTTTTCTACACCTATTGAGATGACCATGTGGTTTCTTTTTTTGCCTCTGTTGATGTGGTGTATTACATTTATTGATTTGCATATGTGAAACCATCCCTGCATTCCTGGAATGAACTCCACTTGGTCATGATGTATAATCTTCTTGATGATTTGCTGCATTCTAATTGCCACTATTTTATTGAGAGTCTTTGCATCTATGTTCATTACTGAGATTGTCCTATAGTTCTCCTTTTTGTTCAGTCTTTCTCTGGTTTTGTTATGAGAGTAATACTTGCCTCCAGCAATGATGTAGGGAGGATTGCTTTCTTTTCAATTTCACTGAAGAGTTTAAGGAGTATTGGCATCAAATCTTCTTAAAATTCTTGTAGAATTCAGCCGTGAATCCATCAAGACTGGGGCTTTTCTTTGTTGGTAAGTTTTTTATTATGTTTTTACTTTCACTAGCAGATATTGAGTTATTCAAAATTGCTATATCTTCTTGGTTGAGCTTTGGTAGTTCATATGTTATGTTAATCACTTTTATAAAATATGTGAGTAAATATGCGATGTTGGCCTCTTAAAGCTCAACACTAAGCTGAGTGATTTTTTTTTTATTTTTATCTTTTTTTTGTTTGTTTTTGTTTTTTTATCGGTACCAGGGATCGAACTCAACGACTGCCTGCTTGCAAGGCAGGCGCTTATGCCGCTGAGCTAAATCCCCAGCCGATTTTTTTTTATTTTTTATATTAGACGGTCTCACTCTGAAGTGCAGGCTGATCTTGAACTCACTTTGTAATCCATGCTGGCCTCAGACTTGAGGCTATCCTCCTTTGTTCAGTCTCTTGAATACTGGGATCACAGGTATGCACCACCATGCCTGTTATGAGTGGTGTTTTCTAACTGACTACTTGCTGTATGATTTTCAGGCTTAGATAACTTTTATTAAACCACAACAAATTCTCTTCCAACAAAATCTCAGTTAATCTAATTTAATCTCTGAAACAAAACTGTATGTTCTAATGAGTAAGATAAATGTCTTACCTATTTAAGTTGTTCATCAAATTTCAGATATAATCTACTAAAATATTTTCATTATCAATATGAAAAGTTAATTATGAGTAAAATTGCCATTATAGAATTTAAAGAAGGTTCTTATAATATTAGTTCACTTCACTTACGTTGAAAACTGTAACAGAATACAATTTAATCATCCACTGTATACTATGAACCCTCTTATCCTCCTCTTCTATAAATATTTTAAAAATTTATGGAAAGAAAAAAATAATTTTAGTCTTACTTTAGAACTATAAACACACGCCATTGAGATCAATTAATTACCATGGAATTCAGATTTCATAATTTGGAAACATAAAGAACTTGGTGGTAAACAAATGCTTTTTATATTTAAAAATTTTCAATCAAAACTGTGTTAGGTTTTTATCTGCAACACTACAAATTCTCATATGAGTGTAACTAATGTAGTGACACAAAATATATATGCATACTATTTATAGTCAAAGAAGCATATAAAACAATATTCACATAAAAAGTGAAGTGCTCAAACTCCTTTCATTAGTAATCTCATACTCCAGTGATCAATATCCACTTATTCCTTTAACACAGTGGAAAACTAGATAACCAAAATTCTTTACCTCTTGAAGCAAGATATGTAACAGTAAATGTAACACAAAATAATACATAAATATATGTCTTATCTTTTCATCTGTATTAATTTATGAATTTGAATATATTTGTTTTAAAAAACTGCTGTACATATAATTTTATATACTATGCATTTGTGTGCATACATCTACACAGATGGTTGTGTTTATATTGTTTCAAAACTCTCAGAGAATTTACTTGCATCCCTTAGTTAATGCAGTTCATACTGCTTCTCTTCTGGCTAATTCAGAACATAGTTAATATCCAAATATAATAGCACATAGGAGTTAAAACAGAATGTGTTAATCTTCATTATGTGAATATCTGATTTTTAAATAACATCTTTGCAGGTTAGACCTCTTTTTGTCTACCAAGAAAATGTACAACCTTTGATAAAGCTGCCATGAAATCATTGTAAGGGCCAGATTGACTTGGGTAAAAAAAAAAAAGTGAAGCAAAAATGAAGAGAAAACCAAAGACAAAATATATTACATAGAGATTAAAAAGGGTAGCTCAAAAGATGCTGATGAAATAATGGTTGGAAAATGGTACAAAATGGGAAATTAGAACAATTCATTCTCTGAATGAATTTTTCTGATTAGTTATGTAGGAAAGCTATTTTCACTTTTGAACTATGTAATGTTTACATATATAAAGTAATATACTTCTTGGTTAAGCACTGCTAACTATTGTATGGATGCTTGACCAATTATCAGTAAAATATCTGGAAAAAACCTATGTCAGGTATTCCATTTTAATGAAGAAATTTATATGAGTTAAGCTTTTATGAGTGATATACACATTGATATATTTATGTATGCTTCAGTTTTTATAGTGGATATGCACACACAAAGATTAAAAAATGAGGTATAATTAATTCACAATTCTTAAAATAGACAGATCAGAGAACTAAGATTTTCAGTTGTTTTTATATATATTTTGAGTTGTTTTATATAAATCATTATATAATGATTTGTCTGTCAACAATTTCATTATTTTAAGGAAAACAAGTTCTTTAGAAAAAAAAGGAAAAACTGTGGTAAAACCATTAAGCACAGAATAGGAAAAGACAGAAATATTTCGGGGAAAATTACTGACTAGAGACAGAAAACTCACTTCCTACCTGCAAAGAAGGATGAAAAACAAAGTACCAACTGCTGCTATTTGACTAGCTTCTTTTGGAAGAGTGACAAAACGTGGTACATTAAAGTAAGAAATTACAGAGCACAGACTCAGATGATCTTATAAGAAAGAAACAAGTAGCTTGCATTAACCACCTTGCCATCATAGTTATAGGTTAAACATGTGAAAGACCCAACATAGTGGAGAAAAGGTAGACAGGAGTCCTCCAACAGCACTCACTCCTCTCCTACGATTTCCCAAACTTTATGGCAGCCTTGTTCCTGTACATCTTCCTAGAAATGACAGATACACGTTGCTCTGCACACACAGCCTGCTCCTGCTGCTACCTGAGCCCTAAAGGATAAGCACAGATTGGCAGGAGCAGCTTAGCTCTTGTGGTCCTTGGAGACAGATGTGCTCCTGCTGCAATGTCCCTGTGCTGCAGTCACCTTCACACACTCTGTCAGAGGTGCAGCGGATGCTCTGCCCTCAGTTCTGTGCCCACTGTCAGGTGCATGGGGCCACGATTCTGCATTCACCATGACCCAAGCTAAAGAAATAATAAAAAAGAAGATTATTGTGACCAACTGAAACAGAAATCAATAAAATATATAAAACCAACAGCCCAACATACGCTGTAAGGAGAAAGAAAAACCTTGAGGTGTTTTGCTTTGATTTGGTTTTTGTTTTTACTGTAAGAAACATTATAAAAACTAAAGCTTTATTGCCAGATATCAATGTAGATGTAGAAGTAAGAAAATCACACTTTCAAAGAAACACAATGACTCTGTAGTAAAGAAACCTAAAAGAAAAGTGAACTTTGATAACCTCACCAAATTAATTTTCTCAGAAAACTCAGTGTGATAAAGGAAAACATAGAAAGAAAATTTGATAAAGCTAGGAAGACAATTCATATGTGAAATTTAGTAAAATATAGAAATCATAAAAATAAACCAAAAATCTTTGGGGTTGAAAGAGTCTAATAAATAAATAAATAAAATTTGAATATAAAAAGCATTTCTCTACCTACAAGTTCTTCATGTTTCCAAATTATGAAATCTGAATTCCATGGTAATTATTTGGTCCTAATGGTGTGTTTCCATATTTCTAAAATAACTGACTAGATAAGCCAGAAATAGACAATGACCTCAAAGACAGGTCTTTTGAAATAGGCCATCAAATGAATAGAAACAATGAAAAAGAAAATGAATGAAGTTCTCTGAGCCATAAGAGGCACTGTTATGTGAACAAATGTTTAAAGTTGGGGTTTTACAGAAAAAAAAGAGGAAAAATTTTCAAAAAACGATTCAGGTAACTAATAAGTTAAAATATCCCAGATCTTGAAAAATACATCTACTTTCAAATTTATAAAAATTAATGGCCCTCATATAAAAAAGACCTCTCATATGTCATGCTGTATTCAAATTTTCAAAACTCTAAGGAAAGAGATTTCTAAACTTAAGAAGAAAATATGCCAAGACAAACAATAAGATAATCACTAATGAGATTTGACAGCAGAAACTTTATACATAGTAGTTGTGTAGCAGAAAATGCACCTCCCCCTAAGCCAGCATGCATCAGTTGCCTGGGCAACAATTCCTGTTACAATTCCCATTGCTTATACTTCTTAGAAAAGGATGGTCACTGTGATGCATAGCTAGTCACTATGACGCCTATTGTAAGAACCAGTTAAAGACAGCCAAGTACTCTGTTTGTGTGCACTTCCTGCTTGCAAGCTCCATATAAGCCACAGACCACCAGAGATCAGGACCTTTTCTGAGGTCTCTGCCTGTTAATGTAAATAAATCAGATTCTAAATTCTGGGTGATATTTTGGTGTTTCTGTTTGCCACAACCTTAGTAGAAGTGGCACTAACATATTCAATATTAACCAAACAAATAAATAAACAAAAATCTAAGAACACTATTCTCAGAAAAGGTGCAGTCAAGGATGAAAGAACAATGAAACTTTTTCTAAGAAAGCAAATCTTGATGGTGTTTATGACCATGAAGGAGGAATAAAACAAATAAAGATGTCCTACCTATGGAAAGTAGGAAAACTAGCATCACAAAAACACATAGGAGGAAAATGCTCACTAAAAGAAAAAAAAGATGAATTAAAGCTATCAAGAAAAGTGTATTAACTCACAGAAAGATAAACAATGTAAAAAAAAACTAAACAATATAGAAATAGAGAAAATTAAAGGAGTAAGTCAATATCTATTGATAATAAAACTATGTAAAATAACCCAATTCTCCAGTTACCAGATTTAGATAGAATGAGTAATAAAAATCTATACTGTTAGCAATAAATATAGTTCACTATTAAGACATAAACTGAGAATGAAGGAGTAATGAACAATATTCCATGCAAATGTAAATCAAAAGTAAATAGAGATAGTTGTGTTTACATCAGAGAAAAAAAATATTAAGTAAAAACCTGTAAAACTGACACAGAAAGTCACTATATTCTAATTAAAAGATCAACTGAACAAGAAAATATTACACTTTCTACAACTCTGGATAACAGTTAAATAAAGAAAATATTATTACTCTCAAGGAAGAGATAGGCTCAGGTAAAATAGGAGTTGAAAATTTTTGCATTACTTTTTCATCAATGCATAGATAATCTAGCCCCAAAACTCAACAAACTGCCAAAAGAGATTATTTCAATTAAATTATATCATTGATCAGATGGATCTAACAGACACTTACAGATACTCATTAGCATGATCTTCTCTAACTACTATGAAATAAAACAGGAATCAACAGGAAATTTTAAAATTTGTACAAACATATAGAAATTAAACAATATCCTTTACAACAGTGTGATGTTGTCAAATAAAGAGAAACTTACAAAATATCTTTAGTCGAGTAAAGTAGAAACACAATACAAACATACCAAAAAAGCCCTGAGATACTGTGAAAGTAGTGCTGATCAGAAAGCTTGTAGCAATAAATGTTCATGAAAACTTTAGAAAATTCATAGACAACCTAGTGGTGTAACAATTGTGTGCTAAAGCACAACTTAACCAAATCCAAAATTAGTCAATAGTAAACATAAAGATCAGAGTACAATGAATGAATATAAGAAAAACATACAAGTTTCATAAAATGAAAAGTTGTTGTTTTAAAAGTTAAACTAATAAAGCATCACCTAACTTAGGAAATAAAGAGAGAGAAGATCCCAATAAATAATGACAGAGAGGAAAAAGAAAACATTACAACTGGTATCACAAAAATGAAAATAAATCATCAACAATCACTGCTATAAACAATATGTTGAAACACATAGGAAAGGTTAAAATGAATAGATAAAAATTATTCAAACAAATATACCAACTGAAGTTGAATGATGAATACAGAAAATCTGTGCATATCAATAATTAGTAATGAGATTGAATTACTACCAAAGCAGATGGCATGACTGCTGAATTCTGAACATTTAAAGAATTAACACCAATTCTCAACCTACTTAAAAAAGAAAGAGAAACAATGTTTCTAAATTCTATGAAATTATCATTAGTCCAATACCAAAGCCAATTAAGGACATGAGAAGTAGGAGAGGAGGGAGGGAAGGAGGGTGGAAGAAAAGGAGAAAGGAAAGAAGGGAGGAAGGAAGGAAGGAAGGAAAGAAGGAAGGGACAAAGAAAAAACTATGTATTAATATCTTTGATAAACCCAGAGGCAAATATTCTCAAATAAATACTAGCAAAATAAATCCAACAACAAACACATAAATAATATTATAAAATAAAACAATTAAGTGAGACATTTTAGGGATGGAAAAAAATGTTTTAACATATGAAATTTAATAAATAATGCATAGAATCAAAATAATGAAGGACAAAAACCATACGATCATCTTAATAAAAGCAGATTGTGTTTGATAAAACAAAATCCTTTAAGAAAAAGCTGCAAAATTAGCCATGAAAAGATTGCACTTCACTATAATGAAGTATCATAAATCCATAGTAAACATCACACTGAGCAAGGAAAAACACAAAGTACATCTGTGATTGAGAACAAAGTAAATATAACCACTTTTACATTTTTAGTAGACCTAGTACTGAAAGTTTCAATCAGAGTAATGAGACCAAGAAGGAAATGACAAGTATTTCAATAGAAAAGGAAGAAGGAAAATTATTTCTATTTTCATATAATGTGATATTTTAAAATACCTAGAGATTATTCCATAAGACTCTTAGAAGTGACAATTTCAATAAAATTTCAGAATAAAACATATAAAATCAGTGACATATATTTAACAAACTAGTTGAGAAAAAAGAGAAAAGCAATCTTTCATAATAACTAAAAACTATATATAGGAATGCAATTAATAAAGGAAGTAGGGCATTACTAAATTCTGACAAAAGAAAATGACAAAAATGGGAAGAACTAATTTTGATGAAATGTCAATACTACTACAAGAGATTTACTGATTTGGTTCAATCCCCTCAAAATATTAATGTTATTTTTTCACTGAAATGGGAAAAGGCACCTAAAATTTTTATGTAAACACAAAGGTCCTAATAAGCCAAGGCAATCTGGAAAAAAAAAAAAAAGCCAAATTGTAGGAATCAAATACACAATCTTAAGGAAAACTCCCAGCCCACTGTAATCAATAGAGTGTAGCATGAAACACTGGCACATGGTCAATAGGACACAGTAGAAAACCAAGAAATCAGTTTTTACTTTTAGCAGCTTTATTGTTAATAAAAACATAAAAGAACACAGTGAAAACAATGATGGGCAAACTGGAGACTCTTATCCAGAAGAATGAAACTAAACCCTGCCTCTTACCACACTAAAATCTAATGCAAAATGGGTGAAAGAGCTAACTATATGAGCTGAAACTATGAAATTACCAGCAGCAAACACAAGAATGCTTTCCAAATATTAGTGTAGAGCATGGTTTATTTAGACAGATTTATTTAGATTTATTTATTTAGATTTAGTTGCTCAAAACTCAAGCAAGTAAAGCAAAAAATGAAAAATGCATTTTATGGAACTAAAAGATGTTCCACAGCAGAAGAAATAATCAATACAATAAAAACAACTTACAGAATAAGCAAAACCATTTCCAAAATTTTTAAAAATATATGACACTCAAAAATTCCACAATTACAAATAATTCCATTAAAATTTTACAAGTGGTTGAAGCAGAAAATTTTAATGAGATACACAAATGGTCAACAAGTAGGTCAACATATTTCCAATATCACGCATTGTCAGGGAAATGCAAATCAAACACCCTGAGATGTCACTTACCATGCTTATTAATAACAGAGCAAAAATGAACAAATATTGAAGATGCAGAGAATAGGAAATTCTTATACACACACTGTTGAAAATAAAACCCATACCCATTTATACACACACACTTACACATAAACCATTAAAATGTGAATTATGCACCCATTATAGTGCACAGTATCAAAGTTCCTTTAAAAATCAAAAACAGAGCTGCATGATCCAGCTATTCTACTTCTATGTGTATATCTGAAAGAAATAAAATCAGCATGTGAGAGAGTTAACTGAACTGTCGTGTTTATCGCAGCACTATTCCAATAGCCAAGAGACAGAAATGACTTATGTGAATCTTTGCAAATTAATGAATAAAGAAACTGTAGTATATTTACATAATGGAATATTATTGTTATAAAACTAAATCTTGTCATTTGCAAGAAAATAAATAAAACAAAAAAAAATTGTTAAGTAAAATAAGCCAAAACCAGAAAAAAATGTATATTTTTACTTGTATCTGGAAACTAAAGTAGATGGCCTCTAAAGGAGAAAGCATAATAGTGATCGTTAAAGACTAGAAAGGACAAGGCAGACATCAAGGATAGAGGTAGGTTGAATAGCAAGTATCAAAAGAGTTAGATAAAAGCAATAAATCTTAATGTTCTATGATATGCTTCTAAACAGTCTGTTGTATATTTTATGAAACAATAGAGGAGGATAAAAACTATAATCCAAAAGAAATGATAAGGAGATGAAATATTACATAATTTTATTGATCATTATATGCTATCTACATATATTAAATCTTCATCCTCAACTTTCAAATATGTAAAATAAACAATTAAAAGATTCAAAAATAAGTAATACTACACAAATAAAAGTGTTTCATTTAATGTAAATGAAGTTAATGTTTTTGACAAAAAATATTAATCTATAGAGGTCCCCCACAAAAAATCCTAAATTCCAGAAAAACTATTGTGCTTTCTCACAAAACTTCTTCCAAGTAAGAAAATGTTCTTTTTAGGTGTGTGTGTGTGTGTGTGTGTCTGTATGTGTGTGTTTTGTGTCTGTGTATCTGTGTGCTTTACTATAGTTTTCTACAGGCTTTCACACATGTTCTTTATGCAGAAATCAAATTGTGACTATGATTTTATTCTCTGGAAAATATTATGAATTGTGGGCAATAAGATTTTGGTTATACTAGCAGCCAACCTCAAAAGACACACACAATTTGGAAATGATGACCATAGAAAAGATGACTGACCATAGAAAAGATGACAGGAGAAAAAACTGTATTTCTATATTTTTTTAAAATTTTCAAAATAAATGAATTTATTGATTTAATTATTTATGTATTTTTAAATTTTAAACAGAGAAGAACAAAGCAGATCAGAACAAACCAATGTAAGCAACACAGCATTTCAAAACCAGACAAGAAACTAACAGTGGCTACCACAATGTCTCCTGTTTTCCCCGAAATAATCGTCCATATCTTCACACACAATGAATTCAAACAAAACAGTATAAAACCGATCCAAATGAAACAATGAAAGCATTACCAACCTTCAAAACCAGAAAATACATTAATCAACAATGGCTACCATAATGTCTCTTGACTTTTTTTTTTTTGGTACCAGGGATCGAACTCAACACTGCGCTTGCAAGGCAGGTGCTTATGCGGCTGAGCTAAATCCCCACCATAATGTCTCTTGTTCTCTTCAAAATAGCTGTCCATACCCTCACACGTATCCTTTGTCCTCAGTTAAACATGGCTATATATAATAAAGACCTCATTTTCTGTCTTCCGTTAGAACTCAGAATGAGCATAGGACCAAGTTCTAGATGATAAGGAAGGAAAGACGATTTCTCTGAAAGATTCCAGGTTTTTTTCCCTCTCTTTTTATTCTTCTTTCTTTTTGTAATATAGACATAAATCACGGTGTTCTGGCTATCATCTCATACATAAGGAGGAATTCAAATCTGAATTCAGTGTTACAGAGCAGAAAGGTCAAAGGAGAGTGGTTCTCTGATATATAATAATTATAGAACTGACATAGACGCACCAAAGTGCCTGCCTTCAGCATTATACTAGGTAATTGACTAATCTTTCTCTATTTGAGTAAACACTAGCCAGGTCTCTGTTATTTCCAGTGGAACATAATTCCTACTTTGGGTGCAAAGTCAAATTAATGATGATGGCATGGAATCTTTTCTTACAAATAGAAACTGAACCCTGTGAGCTCAAAGAAAACATGCATTTATTGAAACAATAGTTTGCAGCTGACTAACTGAAAAATTTTAAACGGAAATGAAAGGAAGAACGCCAGAAAGAATTTCTTTTAGAACACTGTTATCAGGACAACTCAGTTCCCAAAGCTGTGCAGTATACGACTCTCCACTCCAGATTCTATGGGAGAGGTGAGCTCTGATGAGACTCAATCCCAGTTCATTCTTAATGAAGCCATTTTTTGGAACAGTGCCTAACAATCTGAATACCACTTTGTGCATTAGGGAAAATTTTGGTCTCATAGTCTTATTACTGATGTTGGAATTGAAAGTTTTAAGAAGGAAAAGAACAGTAAGAATGAACTTCTCTCCTTATCTAATACAAATATAAAATCCAAAATATTTTTATTTGGATGTAATTAGTGTTGCTGTATCACAAAACTATTGTGCTTCCTCAATCACATAAACACTAATATGCACTCACAAAAAAATTTGTTCCATTGAAAATAAATACTCTGAAGTTATGTCCAGTTCTGCAAAACAGTTTCAAGCCTAAAATCTTTGAAAGATGCTTAACGACTTCCCATAGACTTTAATCACAGTACTACTGTATTGTAAGGAAGGAAAAACTTCTCTCATTTATAGGAAAGAGATGTACCTTGGGACCAAAATATTAAATGAAATAAATCAGAAACATGAGCTTAAATATAACATGGTTTTCTTAATATAAATATAAATTTATAAATATAAAGAACAAAATAAAACCTTGATAGTGGGAAAAAGGAACATATGTCTTTTCAAATGGGCAGAGGCTTACGAGATGGGTAGAAAGGGAAAAAGAGGAGGGAAAGAATGAAAAAGAATTGAGATGTGATATGTACATATACTAACACTAAACAAGGAATTCAATCATTGTGTATTGCAAACATGTACAAATACAAATGAAAACTGGAAAAATACTAAGGAAATTTAAAATTTAAATGTTACATCTCATATAAAATCAGAAACACCAATAAATGTTGGCATCCTAAATCCAGTAATTATTTACAGTTTTCCAGTTATGATTTCTTCTTCTATTACCTGCATATATATATATATGTGTATATATATATATATATATATATATACATATTAGAGATCTTTATCCAACATTACAGGTATGCTTTTAAATTAATATCTATTTTAGCCTTTTAAAAATTATTTTTGTTTTGTTTTTCGTTTTTGTTTTTTGTGCAAGTAAGAAGGGGATCAAAGATGCAAGGAACTGGGAGACAGTGGAGTGAAGAGGAAGCAAAAAGAATTAAGATGCATACATGTGCCAGCTCATCATCATGTACTGCAAAAATGTACCAGTAATAATTAAATAAGTAAATAGAAAGCAGATCCAGTGTCATTTTATTATATGAAAAAATAAATGTGAAAATAAGTATTAGTTTATTATTTTATGTATCATTCATACTTATAGGATCATCTTAGAGGGCAAATACAGTGATTGACAGGGAGATAAATGATAACATGAGTTAACAGCCAGGAATATTCAAGTTTATCACAATCTGGTTTTCATTTTGTATTGTTATAGAATATATAATTAGCTATTGATAATGGAGAACCATCAACTAAGTTTTATGAATTGTCTGTTCAGTCAGAAAGTATTTAATTCACAGCGTTGGCCTTTCATTCATGATATGGTCCAGCTGGATTCGAACTTTTGGTCATTCTCCTGCCTCAGCACCTACATCTGTCCACGGTTTGAAGCATAACTTTCACATCAATAAACACCCAGCAAAGCTATAAAATACTCAGGGAGTGGACATTTTTGGAGTATACTTACTTGCTGAACATGACAGGGACTTACTAATGAACTGAGTGTCTATTTTGATTCCTTCTTCAGAAAATTTTAGATGGTACAAGGCAACACAATCAAATAAGTATATCATCAATTGAATTAAATCTTATCAAGTATAACCTTAACTGGGAGAGGTGCTTATTACACATCCGAACTGTGCTAGAAAAGTATTTCAGTCCTTAACAGTAAATGCAGCTGATAGTGTCTAAGATTTAAGCAAAAGGATAAATGTATGACAACTGATTATTGAATAGAGAAAATTTAGAGCCCAAAGAGATCTGCAATTATATTTGCTTACAAATTATTGGATATTTACTGCTTCTTCTTAATCTCTTTCTTAGTTCTTCCTGTTTTGAGTAACACAGTATGCAACTCACTGGACTCAGTGTGTTCCATTACTCTACAGCAAGTTGCAGACACATAACTCTATCACAATACTACATACTTTTTTACTATTTTCTTTATCCAAGAAAAGAGGCCACATCTGGAAAAAGTATTTATAATTGGAGTCACTACCCAATTAATTTCCTTATAATCTATTTTCAATTTCCAATGCTTGCCAGATTATTATATATTTCAAACTAGAGAAAATTAATGTGTAGTCGATAAGCATCTCCATAGCTGCAAAATTTCAGCCAGGGCATTAATCTCTGTGATTCCCACAGGGATGCTTTATACCATTTAGAATGATAGGTTAGTAAGTATGAAATGTTCTAATTATTCCCACTTGGCTTTTCCTGCCAATATGGAGATCTTGCCAGATTAACAGTGCATTGATTTAAATCCTGCAAACAGAAACATGATGAAATATTCGGAAAATCAGTGTGAAGACTGTAAGTATTACAGTTAAGTTTAGCAGCATATAATTTTAAAATCAGTTTTTACAAAAGAATTCAAACATATTGAAACTTTCATTCTTTCAGTATTTATAATGAAATTCAGAAAGTATTGAGACAGTGGGGCATTAGTTTCAGATTCATCAGGCACTCACAATAACTAAGATCTACCGCAGTTGTTTTTTAACATGTTCAATGCTACAATAGCTCTAGAAATATCTCTGTCTTTGCACCCCTCAGCCTGAATGTTTGTGCTGAGTCTTGTTCTCTGCAAAAGGTGAGCGCCACTCCATTGTCTAGCGTTTCAACAGCATTCAAGTTGCTTTATTGCTATTTTTAAGGATGTTTGCTCTGTAATTCTCTACAGTGAAGTACTTTATACATGAATGAAAGTGATTTTGGAGAATTTTCTCTGGAAATTCTCTGCAAATCTGGAACATGATAAAAGATCCACGTTTCTCAAAATAGTAACTAAATTTTAAAAATACAGTTTTAAAAATATAGTTTTAAAATATATAGTATTTAAAAATATAGTTTTATTTTTCTCCAAAGAGAAGAATTAGATAATAGTAACATCATATAACTAACAAAATAAAAAAAAATTCAGAAATATAAGCTGACTCAGTATTGGAGAACTACATATTGAAAATAATTTTTATTAAGACTATATTAAATATTGATAACATGACTGACAAAAAACTATCCTTTTTAATCAAACTATCAGCTAAAATAACACATGAAAACATAAAAAATAAAAATAAGACTTCTTTCATAAAATTTATTTTATTTTACTTAGCATGTGGTAGCTAATCTCAACTGTCCCTATTAAATAATAAGTATAAATAATTGAAGAAATATATTACTTCAGTTGAAGAGCTTATAGGTAAGCAAAACTAGCAAAAATATATACACAAAATAAATAATTTTATTATGCAACAAAAATAAACAGTTAAGATTGTAACAATAACAGCAGAACAAACATTTTCAATTTCACAAGAACACAAGAATATGTGTTGAAGGAGAGCACAGAATATATAGGTTTAAAAAATAAAATTTTAGCAGCCTATATGTTCATCAACAGATAAGTGAATAAAGCAATTGTGGTAGTTATGGACAATGAAATACTATCTGACTTGATCAGAGGTAAATTTGAGTTATTCGTAAGAAAATTAATGTACCTTGTAAACTTAAACTTCAGTTAAATAAATCAGATACACAAATCAAAATGTCCCATGGCTTCTCACGTAACAGAAACCAAAATTATAATTATAGATAATAAAACATAGGGAAGTAGAGATTTCTCAGCAGTTGAAGGGAGGGAAAGAAAACATAAGTAACAGAATGAAGGTGTGTTATGTACATGTATCTACTCAATGTACACCAGGAATGTAAATACAAACTTGCCATACAATGAATTTGTACCTTTGACTTACACCAGTTACAAAAACTTAACTCCAAGTGGGTCAAATAACTAAATATAAGACTTAAAACTGAAAAATTTATGTAATAATCCTAAAATGAAATGTTTACTCCTGATGCTTTATCATTAGTTTCTCAGTTGTAACACTGAAAGAAGCATCATCAAAAGCAGAAGTAAACAGATGGGCTACAGCAAAGTTAAGTTCCACACAGCAAGGAACAGCAACAGAGTGATAAGGGAGTTTATGGAGTGGGAGAATATATTTGCAAACAATGTAATTGACAAATTTCTTAATATCTGCAATAAATTAAGAACTGAAATTCAGCAACAAAAACAAACTAAAAAGTTGGCATTGATTTGAATAGATATTTCTCTGAAGATGACATGCAACTACCCAAGGAGTAAAGGAAAAATGTCCATCATCACTAATAGCTAGAGTAATATAAGGTCAAGAAATGATACAGTATTTCTCAAACATTAGGATAACTCACTTATGAAGAAAGAGACAGAGAAGAGAGAGACAGACAAACAGATAGATGACAGACAGACAACAGACAGAGACCAAGAAAGAATAGCAGGTTCTGAATGTGGAGAGCACATGGAGAAATACTGTCGGTAAAATGGTAAAAATGTTGCAGACACCATGGGAAGCACTATGGTGGTGCCTGAAAACATTAAAGATACAACTAACAAATGATCCAGCAACTTGGTTTTTGGGCCTGTATCCAAAAGAATGAAAAGCAGAATATCAAAAAGATAAATTTACACCTATATTACAGTAGCATAATTCACAATAGACATGAGGAAAGCTACACAAATATTCACTGATGAGTGAATACACAATACATGATATATATACAAAGGAATATTTTTCAGACTTAATACAAAAAGAATCCTTCAAAATGCTATTGCATAGTTGAAACTTCACCATGACTTCATTAAGTCAAATAGACCACCTTAAATACAAATACTACTTTATAATTATATAATGTATCTAAAGTACTTATATTTTTACACACATACACACATACAATATCATGGTTACCAAAAGTTGAGGGAAGAGAAAAAATGAGAGTTGTCTTTTACAGGGTATACTTTCAGATTCAGAAAAATACGGGTCTGTTTTATAACAATTTGAATATAGTTAACATTCTTGAAATTGTATGCATAAATATGGATGATAGTAAATTTTATGTGTTTTTAACCAAATAAAAGTAGAAGACAGGAAAAAATAATTTTATTATTATATGAATTAATAGCACTAAGTAAAATGTAACACAATTGATCATATTTGTAAAAACTCTTACGAGATTGATTTATTATAACTAGGAAAAAAGATGAAATAAAAACAACAAAATGAGTGAAGTTGCACATACGTACATATTAATAACTTGAAGACTGTACTTTTACTAATGAATACAAACACAGAAAACATTATCTTTTCAAAAAAGTAGTGTGCCGTTTGTAAGTTCTACAAAGACATTCAAACATGGCTTATATTTTCTATCATATTTATTGCTGGAAGAATACAATATTTAAATCACATTTGCAACATGGTATGTGAAATTTATTTTTATTTTCACTACATCCTATAAATAAGGTTTCTCCGATATTAATATATTTTTAGAAGTACAGATATTAAATGACAGAGCCGAATCCTCTGAGTCCTGTTACTCAGCAGAGTAATCATAGTTAAAGAGAAGCTGTCTGTTCCTTAAAAACAGCAGTGGGGGACTGGGGGCTTAGCTCAGCGGCATAAGCGCCTGCCTTGCAAGCCTGCGGTCCTGAGTTGATCCCCGGTACCAAAAACAAACAAACAAACAAACAAACAACAACAACAACAAAAACCAGCAGTGAGCAGCCAACTGTTTTTTACTATTTTTGAGTTATTTTAAAGAATATGGGTTACAAATCATAGAATATCCTGTTATTTGAAATTAAAGTAATGATATTTTTGAAGCACTTGTAATATGATTTAAAAGAAATACTGGTTGGTTTAATTGGATAATCTTATCCATCCTGCTCAAACTGCTTGTGTTTACAGTCGTCTGAGAGTCACATTCTACATGTTGTCTTCCACAAAATCATTAAATATTATTTTAAATCTTCAAATTTAGGAATAATTCCACTCAGTCTTCAATTTAAATATTTACATACTCCTGGATTGTGATATAAAACAGCATCTGACTAAAAACTAAAAGCTTCTGACATGCTTACCAAACAATTCTCTAAAATAATCATAATGATTCCCTAAGGTAGAAAACACAGCAACAGCCAAGCTAAAACCAACAAGCAGAGTATTAGAATTTAGATATAATACTCATACTCATCCTAAGACTTATTTAAATGGAATAAAGAAAACCTACCAGGAATTTATCTATGATCCCAATAAACTCAATTTGTCAGAAAGAAGAAATGTAAACAATTGTTTTCTTTCTCACTATTCACTTTCCTTCTTATAAATCCATTTACTCTGCTAACCACAAAAAAGAATAGTGATCCTCTATTTCAACATAGATAATTAAAAACAAAGGGAATATTTTTACAAAAACATTACTTATTCTCGTGAACAATGCATGCTCATGGGAAACAATTCAAGAGGAGATGGCAAATCTTTGTTTCTCTTGTCCTCAGAAAATTCTCTTTCCAAGAAGCAACTGCATTAGAAAGAATACCTATGCATCACAAACCACAGAAATGTTTTTTTTTTTTTAAAGTAAATACTCAACAGGCTTCAATAATTTCTTTGCCTTTCTTTCCTTTATATGGAATACATTTTTCAGCGGAACTTCTGATGGTGGCTAAGAAAGCAGTATCCTTAGTTATGGCTCATAGATTACTTGACAAGAAATGAGCTTTGAGATTCACAAAGTCTACAGTACTAGCCTCTTGCGAAAGTATTTCACTTTCACGTCCCTTGCAGCAAGGCCGCACTTTCAAACAACTCCATCTTCTTTCTTCCACTTGCTCAACAGTAGTGTTGGTCATATGTCCTTCAACTGGACAGTTTTCTTTCCTACACTGTGGGCTTTTATCCTCCTTATAGTTATTCTTATTGTTTTTATTTATTAATTATTTATTTATTAATAATTTGAATAGAAGAGAAAGATTTTAACACTGAACGATTTAAGAATTGACTAAAGACATGATATCTTCATGTTAATTATTATACTAACTTTCAGACAGAGAATTACCAATTAATCTTTACTACAGTATTTTAGACAAGGAAATTGCCCTACATATTAACAGAATAATTAAAAAGTTCACAGTTTATATTGACAGTATTAGCATATAACCCACAGATCACATTCAATTTCTATCAAATGCTAGTAACAGAATGCACTAATTCAAGATTAAAAATACCTTCTAAATATATGTCTTTGTTACATTCAGTCCAGAGCAGTTTCTCAGAATTTTGAAGATTAAAGGACAATTGGTTAGTAAGAGGTTTCTTTTCCTTTTTTCCTTCTTTCTTTCTTCCCTTTTTTCTTTCTAAATTTCTTTCTTTCTTTTTTTTTAAACAGGGTGTCACTATGCAATTCAGCCTGTGTCCCAGGATGACCTTGAACTTCAGAGTGATAGTCCTGCTTCAGTCTCCCAAGTGCTGGAATTACAGGCATGTGCCACCACACCCCTGACCGAAAGTAGGATTTTTTTATGTTTTGTTTGTTTTTGGTTTCTTTACTTCCTTGTTTTTGTGTTTGTGAGACACAGTCTGGTCTTGCTATGCAGTGTGGGCTGGCCTTGAACTTACTTTGTAGCCTAGGTTGGTCTTGTACTTTCAGCTATTCTGCTTACAACCTCCTGAGTGTTGGGGTTACTGGTGTGCAGGACGACTCCCAGCCTGTAGGATGTTTCATATTTTCCTGACATAATTTTATGCATTTTTCAGGCATGTCAAAGAAATGTTTCTGTGTTTTCAGTGGAAGCTGTTAGCTTTTTGGTTTTTGGTTTGCTTTTTCTATATTGCAAGTTGAATACACATGTTCTTTGTCCTTAACTTGTTCATATACACTTCATGATGAAAAAGTTAGCCAAATATAGTACAAGTAAACAGAATATTAATACATATGTGTATTTATAAATATAATATGGTTTATAGACAATTTAAAATTTTATTTATTCATTTATATACTTTAATTGTCTATATACTTGTATTATATTTCCAGATCTTAATAACATTGACTAAGAAGACTAAGAACTCATTCTTCTGGCACTATTCAATTCTTTTTTTTAAATTTTATTTTAAAGGGGTAAAATTAAACACAACAAAACAGAACAGAACGGGACATAAAAAAAGCATAAATTTCAAAGCTAGACAAGCAAAGATCTTCACTATGTGACATATTGTCTCTTGTTTTCTTCCAAATGGTTATCCATATCTTTGCATATAGGGAGCTCATACTAAATAACATAGCCAATCTTTTCACAAGATGTGTAGTTAACTGGCTCCCACTTGCTAAGGGGGGGGCCTCACGGGAGAGGGCACAGGACAACATGAGATGTCTGATTCTCAGCCCGCGTGTTGGAAGGCTCACAGCCACCACCCAGAGAGGGGAGGAGCTCCTTGTTCTCCCAGCACCCCAAATCAACCCCATGGTGCAGGTCCCGAGGCGCTAGGTTCTCTACCCTGCAGGCCCCCCAAAGTCCGCCTTACTCAACTGCTATTTCTTTCTGATGAATTGACCATTACATTTTCAAAGTTCTGAAATGGCCAACAGACCACAGAAAGAATTCGCCTTAGGCTCCTGTTTGAAACCAGCAGCTACAGCAATCTGCTGGCCTTGCTTCAGGGCCAGTTTCCAATTCTTATGAATAACAAAGGGATTACTTTAGCACACGCCTTTAAAACAAACACTAACCAATCCAGAGCTGTATCTCCTCTCTCTAGCCTCTGCACTCAAGGAGGCACTATTGCTCTCCTTTAAACAAGCCAAAGCAAGGTGCCAAGAAATAGCGAGCACAGTTCAAAGTCCACCTGAGATAATTTAATTTGAGCAGGCCTAAATTGTTTACCCAGCCTTGTCTTGTAAATCCTAATAAAAGCCACGGCCCATGAGCGTGCCTATAGTTTCCTATCTTCTGGCTCAAACAGTTCAGGTTTTTTCATATAGCCCTTCATGGCCTGATTTGTCACCTGTCTCCAGGGCCCATTAAGATAGTCAAGTTTGCTTTTCTGATCTTTTCTGGGTCTTCCTTTGTTTGAAAACCTGACTATCGCATAAAAAATACACAAAAGAGAGGTTAGTAAAAGATAAAATTTCACCTTTTTTGGCCTGCATTTTAGATAGATGTATGGATAGTATATGAAATATAAAAAAGAAGAAAGCAGTAGGCTTTCTTAGGAAGTTTGTTTTCCCCTTAACATAAGACATTTTAGAAGAAATCATGTTCTTTTCTTAAGAAACAGTGTAGTGAACATTTTGTGAGATCTATGGCAGTTGCCCGGTGATCTCAAGAAAAAAATACTACTGGAGCCAAAAGAGTCCAAGTTAACTGAAAGAATATTAACAACCCTAGGAGCTTCATGACATCATTATGCTTCTAAGTTAATAGAACTTCCCAAGCTCTTCTTGTATTGGGTAAAGAATGTCCTTATTCCTTAAGCCATTGTCAGCTGAGTTGTTTGTTGCTTGCTGCAGACAGAGTGCCATCTGGTTAACATCCTCATCTGTCCTTGATGGTATTTGCTGAAACATTCATCATCCTGTCCTGGCCTTAGCTGTCAGTGCAGATGGGTTGCCACCAAATCATCCTTCATTCCAGTCCTCAAAGTCTCCTTTAAAGAAATCATTATTTCAAATTAAACTATGAGATTATTTAAAACAATCAACTTAGACTTTTCATACAGCCATTGCTTTCTTCTTTACACCTTTAACTACTGCTTCCCTCACTCCCTGCTTGTACCTAAAGAAACAAACTATAGATTCCTTTGCTTTAATTGTGTGAAGTTTTCCATAATGCTTTTCTTTCTCTAGGACTTAGGTAGTAGGATAAGGAGACAAATTTCTTTCACGGAAAGTTGTTTCCATCTACCCTAACCTAATACATCCTCCCCTGGGGCAGTTTATGTTACATTAAAATCAGTGAGGGAATAAGAGGGACCAGAAAATAACACAGTTTTATTAAAAAATAGTTTTATTAATATTTTAACCTTATGAATATAGCAAGACTACTTTATATTTATAGACCAAAGATTAATTCTCAGCAAACTATTTTGTGTTTTCATTCAGTCTTAAGTGTGTGGGTACAAGGAGGGATGCACTACTGTATTTAAGGGCACTGGAACTAGGAATACCACCCTATCTGTTTCAGTTCACTTTCTGGTGCCTAGGGAAGGAAAACTCATAAAATATTTAACCATATTGAATATTACCTTAGCCCCAAATTATAATAATATATGACTAGAATTAGGGAAAATGTAATTCCAAACTTTTATTAATTTGAGGCAAATTTTAGTTGGAAAGAAGTTAATCTTTTGGGAGAAGTAGGAGTGGGAAAATCAGCTAAGTAGGTCTTCAGTGATACAAATGAGAAGAAAAACTCTCTAAATAATATCTCCAAATAGTATCCAGCTGCTCTGTTTATTAATGCCTAAAAGTAATTGTCTCTTTCTAGGAAGATCAGTAGAATGATCATTTTGAAGTCTGCTCTACTGAATTATAAAAGAGATCAGACGATTTTTGTTGTTGTTTTTTTTTTTTATTTATTTTTTCATTGTGGAGTGAAAGTGGGCTTGAAGATCAAGGCTCCATAAGGAATGAAGTGGTTATAGAATTTCACTCAAGTAAGTAGAAATTTTAAACTCATTTATGATCTAAAAATAGCTGGGGATGGTAGTTCAGTAGTATAGTACTTGATTAGTTTACATGAGGCCCCTGATTTGAGCCACAGTACCAAGACAAAAAGAAAAAGAAGTGAGCTGAGTGGCATACCACAAGTATGAGACCCTAGGTTCAGTCCATGCCACCAGAAATTTATAGTATACATACACACACACACACACACACACAAACACGCACACACACTCATGCACGTACATGGCAACTAGGACCTAAAGAAAATTTAGTAACATTCTTTAGTAGCCAATGAACTATACAACACATACTCAGTTTCATGTTTTTATGGCTCTGCAAAATTTCTGTCTTAGTTGCATTCCCTTCATTACAACAAAATATACAACACCCACAATTTAAAGGAACAGAAGTTTATTGAGCTCACGGTTTCACTCCATGCCCAACAGATCCCAAGGTAGCAACATTAGGGTAGAAGATCCTGGGAAGAAAAGAGTTGCTCCTAGCATGGCAACCAGTCAGTACTTAGTGAAGGAAGGAGCTGAAGAAAAGAATATTCCCTTGCCAGTCACACCCTCAGAGACTTAGCAGAACACTCTCTCATTAACATGTCTACCTCCTAAAAGGAAGCATATTCAGCTGCTAAACTCATCAATGGAGAATTCACAGATGAGTATTACTTCTCCATGATGCAATCACCTTTCAAACACGTGAAGGGGTATGAGTTCTTGATTCAATTAATAACATTCCATCTCTGGGCCCTAAATGATTCATGTCCATCTCATGCACCTAGCCCATCTTGAAGAGACACAGAAGTTTTAATAGTTCCACTATTGCAAAAAGTCCAAATTTAAAATCTTCTATGAAACAAATGGAAAATTTTAAACTGTGACCCTCTGTAAATACATAAAAACAAACAAACACACACACAAACAAAGTGTAACTTCCAACACACAATGGTTGCAGGATAAATATTACCATTCCAAAGTATGAAAAGGGATGATGAATAAGTTGGGACCAAAGCAAGACCAAAATCCAGCAGGGCACATATTAATTCACATAGCTATATTTTAACCACCCAGAAAAAGTTCCAGTGAGGTGTCAGCTCCAAAGGGCTTGGAAAACACCACCTGTATAGCCTTGCGGATTGGAATCCTCATATTTGTCCTCTTAGCATGTTTATTTACCACCTGGAGGTTTCCTCAGCCGGTCTTCTGTGTTCCTGGTATCTCCCACTTTGAAGACTCTCTACTGCCCTTTCTGCTTCACTCTCACAGCGTCACACACAGGCATTTCACAGGCACACTGTGGGCATCTTAGACCTACTTCTGAAATCTAGGTGAAAGGCTGCATGACACCATAACCTTGCAAGCGCTTTGCATACTTGAAAAAAACAGTACCACATGGATAAGCCCCAGGTCTGTTGCCAACTTAATCAGTAGCCAGGTCCCATTGGATCATGGTTTAGAGGTATCTAAATGCCCATATGTTTGAATACTAAGAAAATGATCCATAAATTCCATTCCTTAGGTGGCCTTTCTCTAGCTGCATGTTCCGGGGCACTCTTCTCAAATGAAATGTTTGTAGTGTTACACCTTTGAAACTGGGAAGAGTGGGATTTTGCTAGTTTTTGAGATGCTTTCAAACTATTTTTCCCATTGTCCTGACTGAAAGTATTTGGTTTTGTTATTACTAATTTTTTCAACATGGTCTGCCTGCCACAACTGTGCATATTTTTTTTTTCCTTGAAACAAATCTCAAATTTTTCACCTCTGTTATTTGCTCTTATAGATTTTAGTCAAAGTAACCAGCAGTATTCTTCTTGATGAACCTTCGGTTACCTTGAAATTTCCTCCACTAAATTAATTAGTCAACTGCTCTTAATCTCAATCTCCTGCCAAGTCTGAGGATATGGACAAAATGTAGACAATTTTCTGTCACAGTGTAAGAAATATGATTTCAAGTCCAATTGCCAATGGATCCCTTGTTCATGAATGCAATGTCGTGAGCCTGGTAGTTACTTCCTGCACTTCTTTCAGCACTGAGGTCCTCTAAGCGCAGAGTACAATCTCCCAACAAAGTAGGTGTTTCTTTAGCCCATATACCCAAACCTATTAAAACTTTTCTGCAAACTAATATCAATACCCATCTCTACCACATGGGTACAGATAGTCATAGCAATGGCTTTGCTTTTCAGGTACTAATTTCTTTCTAAACACTTTCCTGTCACTGGGAAAACTTAACAACCATTATTTAAAGGAATAGGGACTCTTTCCGTGTCTCACACAAGGGAGACAATACATTGTATTTTGTGAAATGGGAAGAAATTTTTCAAAGGTAAAGCAGAACTAGGATGAGGAGAGGGGAAAGTATGGAAGGGAAAAAGAAAAAAGGCAAATCAGTTATGCTACTAGTGTCTCTTAGTTCATTGAAGGAAAGTTTGTGCTAATATTGATTGGAGAACATTATAATGCCCATATATTGTACTTTGAAAAACTATTTAAAAGATAACAATGTGAAATCTATTAACTATTGTTATTTTGCTCTTTTTTGCTATGAGATTTTATCTTTTTTCTGTAAAATAAAAATGAATAAAAACAAAAAGCAAAAGCAGAGAAGTGTATTTAGGATGTGTCTTCAGTCTGTATTTGGCTGGATCAAGGCAGAAATGAGATGACATCAGGCCCTCAGTAAAGGACAACCACTGTTTCATGGCAATCAGAAATTAGAGAGAAAAGAAAGTGGGTATATACTTCCAGGTCATTCCTCCAGGGGCTCACCTCCAATTAGGCAGGCCCTACAGCCTGAAAGCATATTTATCTACCAAATTCACCTCAACACTCTCATAATCCAATCCTCTTTTACACAGATTGGTATTTGGGGTATATTCTAGATATAAAATATGATGGCTATTATATTGCATCAAATTTTATGTTCTCTGTTATTGTCTAGATCTAAAGGATCTTCCTATACTCTCATGTATTCAGAGATGAAGCTTTTGGAAAGTGATTTGACTGTGTGAGCACAATATTCAATGTTAATTAATTTATTGATAAATTCATAGCTATTTGTGCTCTTAGAATGTAGCTCCTGTTTCAAAGAAATGGATCACTTTCTCCTCAGCTCCACTTTGCTCTTTCTGCTTCCTGTTCACCATGTGTCAATCAGCTGTGCTTTTTTAACTTTCTGTTGCTACTTGGAAACAAGCCAGTCATGGACTGAATCCATTTAAATCGCAAGCCTAATTTAGTATTGCCTTTTTAAATTTAACGGCATCGCATGTATTTTGTTCCAGAAATGAAAACATTCCAAGTGGTAGGATTCTAGAGTGGGCGAAGTACTTAAACAATTTCATCCAGGAAAAAAATATTTAGATTCACCTAGACTTAAAAGAAAATTTAGTAGAATGCTTGAGTAGTCAATCAATTTCAGGAGACACATTCATAGTCATGTGTTTGTTGTTCTGTTAAATTCCTATATTGCTCTTATGGTTTGTGTGTTGATGTCCCCTCAAAGCCTCATGTGGTCATGCAGGTGGCTGAATCTAATCTTTGTAATTGGTTCATTGCCTAGGTTCTGAGATTGGTGGTATTAAGTGTTATACCCGCCCAGGGGCAGGTAGCTAGCATACAATATAAGGGAGCGAAGGAGGCATGCTTTTCCCCCTTTTGCCCTTTTGCTCTTGTCCCTGGTAGCTGCTGTGAATGACTGCCCACTCTGCCTTGGAGCCAACTGAGTATGGACTGCAACCTCCAAAAACTGCAAGCTAAATAAACCTTTCCCTCCTTCATTGTGAGCACTGGGTATTTTGTTTCACCAACAAGAGAAAAGTCACCAAGACAATTACATTCTTTGAATTTTCAATGCAGTCTTGCTAGTTGGGTCATCCATAAGAAAATTCTCACTGCTGTCACATCTAATTAGTGCTTCTCTGCTGCTAGTCATCGTGGCTAGTACCCTAGGTAGTTTACTCATTACCATTTCCTCTGTATTTTATTTTTTAAAAAATTCTGATTTAATCAGAGAACACACTAACCTCATATTTCTAGACTTTATAAAATCAAGCAGTATAATCTTAATCCATCCTTGCAACACACTAAATTATCTAGTAACTGATGTTACACGACATTGAAAAGAAGCAACAGAGTCATATTATGAGCTGAGTGACATTTGGAGTTCCCATCCTGTATGAAACTGAGTAAGTATGGATTCATGAATTGTGTGTCAGTAGCTGGTGAGACTAAAGTTGCAGGAGAACTAGTAGGGCTTGAATCAATGGCTGTTTTGTAAGTTTAGGGCACATGACATGGTATCTGCTCCTCATACATTGCATAGTTTGTATGTGACACACTTATTGCGTAGTTTGTATGTGACACACTTATTGCAAACACAAATAACAAATAATAGCATAACAATCATGTTCAGCTAAAGTTTTATGTGGCAGAAGAGACTTCATGAATGAAAATGCAAAAAGTAAAGAACTATTTTTAGATTTTATGAAGAATGAACAGTTGTACAAAAGTATGATGGTGCAATAGATAACTGGAAAAATGTATCACGGCCATTTTACTCAGATTCTTCTTGGCTTTTTTTTTTTTTCTTTTGGTAGGGTGTAGGACAAGGTAGTATTAAAATGAAAGTAACTCTGGGAAGAAGGAAAAGAGAAGTTTAAATTCTACTTCCAAAGGGTTTTTTTTTTTCAATTTCCTTCTACATAAAATAGTATGCCAAGATGTTAGATTTGTAGGGGTACTATGCCTTTAGCATTAACATGAATAATCCAGATATTTCATTGCATACCCAAGTGAAAATGTCACATATTTTAAAAATTACATTAATATTCCCTTACTCAATTTTCCTTAAAAGAATGGGGATTTATAAGTGTTGTAGATAAAAAAGTGTTTGGAGAAGTTTTATGAGCAAATTTTAGATGATAAAAGTTTCTTAAGGAAAAGAAAGAAAAAAAGAGTAAAAACACTTATCAAGAAAGATTCCTGGCTGGGTGTGGTGGCACATGCCTGCAATCCCAGTACTTGGAAGGCTGAAGGAGGAGGATCACAGTGAGTTTGAAACCAGGCTGGGCTACAAAGTGAGTTTCAGGCCAGGTTGATCTGCATAGTGAAACTCTGTCTGAAAAAGAGAGGGCGAAAAAGAGGGAGAGAAAGAGGAAAAGAGAGAGAGAGAGAGGTACCCAACATACACAAAGTGTGAACATTCACATGTCTGGTTGACATTTGAAGTGTTTTCGCTTATTAGCAGAAACTGTTAAAGACATTTTCTGAGTATAAGAAGAGATAGACAAGTAGAAAACTGACATTCTGAGGATAATCTATAAAGAGAGCAAAGGATTGTAGAACTTTAATAGTGTGAACTAGGGTGCTGAATTAAATAAACCTGTGATAACTTGTTCTGTTACAATACTATGTGTATATATGTAAGGTTTATTTATATAATGTGAATCCATACTGTATAATATAATAGCTAATACTACAAATCAATATATTTATATGCTATCTTAATATAGTATATTATATATTATGTATTATATTTTATATATACAATATGTATGTGTATAGAGAAGGCATAGAGAATTTCAAAAATGACCTGATATAGCTAAAATGCTTTCAGGATTTTTAAAATGCTTCTACAGGATTCCTAAATGACATATGTGGTGACAATTTTTCAGCAAAGTCCAAGCATTACTATTATGAACAAAAGTACTTGATTCCTAAGATAGAATCTATAAGTAAAACTTATGTGATGACTATATTTCATTTTGATCTATGATTGTATGACACAAAATTATAGTTACAATATTTTAATGCTTCAAAATTAAGATCATTCATGTTAACATAAAACAAATAATTGATATTTAAGTAATTTTGTATGTGAATTCACAGGCATAAAGATTGAGAAAGTACTCTGCCAAATAAGCAACTAAAATCCACTAAATAACAATTTAATTAACATAATAGCTCACATAAAATTTTTAAGAATATGGACTCAGTTAGTGATTGTTTATCAAAGCAATTTTGATAATTGCAAATTTTTCTTACTAAAGAAAATTATCGCTATAACTATTAATATATAAATTAACATATTGTTTGAGTTTTAATTTAATTCATTCCATTAAATTTTAACAATAATTGCTTTTTAGGATTGCAGACAGTATGAAAATGTGATCATTATGAAGTGTTCAGAGAAAGCAACAATGCATGTAGGGTGCAGTGCTGCACACTTGCAGTTCCGGGCTCTGGGAGGCTGACTCCTGAGCACTTCAAGTTTACATTCAGCCTGTGGATGTTAGTAATTTAATGAGACTGATTAAAAATAAATTAAAATGGTTTGGGGATATAGCTCAACTTGAAGACTGTAGGAGAGAGAAAGAAAAAAGGAAAGAAGGGAGAAAGGGAGAGAGTGCAAGCAGGAAAGAAAGAAAAATAAAGAATGAATACATGAATGAATGGATGGATGGATGAGAAAGGAAAGAATGATGTTGTTATTCAGCTACATTTGCACCAAACAAAATAAGCCAAAAACTCAATATGCTAAAACAAAGAGATTAAAATAATTTAACAAAAGTGTTACATAATGCAATTATTTGTGTAAGAAGTCAGTGTTCTCTAACACTACAAATAATCATAGTATTTTTAATCTAGCTACCTTTGAAGCTCAACATAAATAATTAACTTCTTACAAATTTACTTACAAATACTTATGCATAAAACACACAAACACCTTTCAAAAACATTTGAATGTGTAAAATGTTAGTCATTAATGACTGTTGCTTGTTCTCAGAATAATGAATTCTCTCCCAGTCCTCTTTCAAATTTAGGACATCACTAGTAACATAGTAGCTGCTTTAAGAAGTGATAAAATTTTGAAGACAGTAGTATTCATATCCTCTGTACTATGAGCACAAAGCCACAATCTTTCCTATTGATTAGGACTATCAAGAAGAGTCGACATTTGAGGATTTTTGCATGAGATAAACAAGATGGTCTCTACAGTCAAATATCAGCATTTTAGCAAGTCATTCCTTTACTCTTGAATACAGAAGAATACAAATTCTTATTTTCCTTACTTTCATTTGTGATTACCATCACTTTACCATCTGAAACTATATACACTATATATTTCAATGTTATGAGCTGCCTTATTCCTTATTAAAAAGCAATTTCCACATGAAGAATTATTTGTCAGTTGAAAGTATATTGCCAGAACTTAAAGCTGACCTAGTACACAGTAGGTACTCACAAGCTATTTGTTCACTAAACTTCACAATGCCTAAAAGAGAATTTTTCTTAGCTGCCAGCTATGTACAGTAAAGTGCAAATATTAATGGAAATCTCAAAATGAACAATTAAGTCTTTTACATAGCAGCTTCTTTGTAAACCCGGTAGCATTCTATTAGCACATCTTCTCCTTAGTTTACAGCTGTGTGATTACAAAAAATCGTCAGTTTTCTTTTCTTTGCTGCTATTGTTGTTAGTGTGCGCATGAATAAGGTTGTATAAATTACAAGAAAAAAGTATATAACTATTGTTTTACAAAAGGAAATATATGCAAATATGATGCAGTGATTTACAAATACCTTGTCACAGTCACATGCAGATAAATACACACATTGCATAATAATTTGCTATAAAACATTTTTAAAACAGCATCAAACCAAAACAACAACAGCAACAAAAACCTTGATGTCTGTACTGTCAGGCTGCATCACATTATACAGTATCAGCAACACTGGAAAATTCAAAACAGCATATTATGTGGCTTGTCTTGTTTAAAAAATATTCAAAGACATTTGATTTCTTTTAGAATGCAGATAACCACTCTGGTTCCTAATGAGGGAGAATGGAGCTGTTTCACTCTCTTAATATTAAGTAGCCAGATTTGCCAATTTTCCTGACAGAGAAAATGCTTAACAATGAATCTTTCTCTGAGCACAGAGGAAAGGCTTCCTTGAATCCCAAATGGAAGAAGCTGTGTGTAAGGAGCAGTAACTTGGTTTATTTCCAGGAAATACAGGAAAAGATAAGTAGGAAATGGCCCATTGAAGGGAAAAATACCTTTCAGAAGTGTCAAGTAGTAAATACAGAGATATATACTGTTAGTTGAAGCATAGTCACTGAATTTGTTATTGTTTCAGTAGTAATGCACATGTAATTTGGCAAGAGTAGAAAATACAAATTATTCCACTCAAGCGTAGCAATTTTCAACAGCTGGGTAATTTTTTTTTTAAGTTATGTGATATGGAATAGGAAAATAGTCATGATATATACAGTTTTATAATATACTTGGTGCATTTTAGTAGTATATCATGAACTTTTTCCATTAATTTATTTCTCTTAATTAATCCTAAACTACATAAGCAAGTTAAAGGCCAGACTGCACTATATGGTGACACTGCCTCGAAAAAAAAAAAAGCAAAAGCCAAAACAAAACAAAACAAAAACCATGATAACTATGTGCACCGATGGCATTGTAAGAACTCTTATACTTTGAATTCCTCAACATTATCACCAATCTAACCTATAATTCTGTTATTCCATGTAAAATTTTACTTAATTCACGTACTAAGAGCTAAAATAGATTGCTATTATAACTTATTGCTATTATAACTTATTTGCTTTCCTTCTGGTATCATTCTGCCATGGAGGATGGTGGTAGTGAGAAAATAATTATGTCAGCATTGATATATTTGGAGTTGGTACTAAAATAATAGTGGAGATGTGTATATTAAATACTGATTGAAAATGGAGTTAAGTGTTGGCATAGATGATTTCATTTAGTGTAGCAATGGGATTCACTAGAAAAAATGAGAAAAGAAAAGGAAAGGAGAAGAGGGGAGAGTCCATTCATATGTGGATGAACATATAGACTATTTTGAAAAGTTAACTATTGTTAATTGTACTGCTGTATACATGGATAGCTATATAGCACTGTAGTGTAATTTTTTTTTTTTTTTGGAAAATTCATAGAAAAGGCACAGCTAGATCAAATTAAATTTCTATGTTTTGTTTTTGAGGAACTTCCATACTGACTCCATATTAGATGTATCTATTTACAGTTCCACTAACAATGGAGAAAGAATTCTTTCTCCACCCAGCCCCATCAGCATTTGTTAATGGTTACTTTTGTAATGATAACATTCTTTCTGGAGCGAGATGGAATCTCAGTGTTTTAATTTGCATTTCTCATATGACCAGTGATGTTAAATATTTTTTCATATTTTCATTGGCCAATTATATTTCTTCATCTGAGAAGTACCTACTCATCTCAGATGACAATTTTTTAATTGAACTTTTAATTGGGAAGTTAATTTTTTGAGTGTATTACAGATATTAGTCCTTTGTCTAAGGATAACTGGTAAATATATTCTTTTTCACATTCTATAGGTTTTTCTCTTTACTATTTATCTTTTCCTTTGTTGTGCAGAAGTTTTTTAATATGATGTGACCTTTTTTTTGATTCTTGGTATTTCTTTTTCTAATGAGGGTTTTGTATAAAACTTATTTCCCTACACTTATGCCTTCAATAATTATATCTATTTTGTCATCCAGTAGATTCTATTTCTGTTCTAATGTTTAAATCTTTGATCTATTTTGATTTTAGTTTAGTGTAAGGTGATAAATACTGGTGTAGGTTCAACTTCTGCCTGTGGAAAGTCAGTTTTCCCAGGACTCTTTGTTAAACAGGCTATCTTTCCTCAAGTAAAGCAATTGTTCCATTTTTGTCAAAAATAATACAATGGAATTACCTGGAGTCATTTCTGTACCTTCTATTTTGTTCCGTTGATTCATGAGCCTATTTTTGCCAATATCATTCTGTTTTTATCATTGTAGCTCTGTAGTATAGTTTAAAATCTGAGGTTGTCATATTCCATGGCTTTCCCTACTTTGGTTCCCATATGAATTTTAGGATTGCTTTCTTCAATTCCATAAGCATTATTACTGGTACTCTGGGATCACACTAAATTTATATAATAATTTTGGAAGAATGGCAGTTTTGAATACTTTGGCTCTACCTATTCAAGAAGATATCTAGAGATATTTTGTAAAGCATTTTGGATCTTTGTCTACTTAAACTTCTTTTGATAAAAATAACAAATATAGCTTGTTTCATTAAGATATTTTTATTTTCTGTGTACTTCATGCATCTGTGGGCAATGCTCCACTGATATTTTCTTTCTGAATAAGGCTTTCTCTGTCTTACTGAATTGCACATCTAAACCACAGGTATTTTTCTGAAGTTTTTTAAGAGACTATTTTAATAGCTCCTCATTATTCATGTCTGATAATCTGAAATGATCCATCTCCTTCTGCCCAAATTATGAGTAATGGTAAGATAGCAAGTAGATGCCAGCATGACTGTTACTAGGCAACTACATAAGGAAACTACAAGAGAAGAAAGAGTCATGTAATTTCTTCATTTTTTTTGGCTTTTTTTAATTTTAAAGAGGACAAAAGAGGGCAGAACAAAGCAGATGCAGTACTTTACAATAAGACAACTAGATATTAACAGTAACTATCATAATATCTCTTTATTATAGTTGAGCATAGTTTCATATATAACAATATCAAACAAAACAAAATAGTATAAAACCCTTCAAAGAATGAAAGAATTACAGGAAATTCTGAACCAAATAACAGGGAATGATCCATGGCTACTATAATATCTCATTTTCAATAAAAAATTTTGTTTATACTATCACATATATTAAAATCCTGATAAGACACAATATGATAGAACCAATGGTAATAGCAGAGTAGAAGCATGATAGGACTTCTAAGCAAGATGATATTAAATCAGCAATAATGTTTTGTTTTCTTCAAAACAGGTGGTCATACCATCATGCATAATAAAGTCCAACAAAACAGAATAAAACCATTCCAACTGATGAATGAAAACATTGAAAGGCTTCTAAAGTATGAGATGGGGAATCATGATTACCATAAAATTTTATATACTCTTACCAACTCTCATACTAGGGAGACTATGCGGTATTTACACATGTGAGT
>PVJX010013119.1:0-48145 GCA_004027295.1 Dolichotis patagonum
TGTAATTTGAACAACTATTTCCAAGAAGTCAGTATGTAATTAGTCAAGTAATAATTTCTTAGGTTTTATTGTTGTTGTTCTTTTCCTTTTTTCCTTGGAATACTGTATTGTTGCTACCCTTTATTCTGTTTTATTTTGTTTTGTTTTTTCCTCTTTAAATAAAATGATAAAAAAAAAGATAGATAAACAGACTTTGTATCATCTTTTAGGAGAGAATTTGCATTTTTTTAATTACATAAGGGATAGTTGGGTTTGCTCTTGTTTACTTGGAAGCTAAGTGTGACTAAAAGAGGGTGCCAAGTGGACAAGGGCTGGACAGTGGTGAGTGTGTATTGTGTCAGCTGAGTTAAGCTACAACTACCCTTTCCAGAATTCCTACCCCTTTATTCCCCAGTCAGTGCACAAGAGATTTTTTAAGGCGACTTAGAAGGTAGAAGTGAAGCGCTGACCAAACTCTTTTTATCCTTGGAAGGCACCATTGCAGCACATTTTTATTTATCTGTTAGCCCATCTAGTTGGCATGGGGAAGCAATCAAGAGCCACTAAGGCACCTACTGAATTTTCTCCTTCACTTTCTTTGACTTGTGACATGGCCAGGTTCATGTTTAGCCCCAGAAGGAGGGATATTGTCTTTTTCTGTGTATCACTCTCACCAGTGAACTCAGAGGCAAGGAGATGGTTTCAAAAGCACAGGAGGCTTTCTGTGTCTGTGGCTGCAGCAGAGGAAGCACTGTCACAGGCTCCCTTCCCACTGCTGTCAGGGTCTCCTAGAGAGAGAGCCTGAACAGCAGCAGGGGCTCTTCCTCAGGCTGCGGAGCTTTTAACAAATGGTGGGAGTCTGAGGAGCCGGAAACAAAGCTTGGCAGGAAGGAGAGCCAGAAAATGCCAGGGAAGTTACAGTACAATAGACTTGTGAACTCAGCCAGCGCAGTGGCAGAGGGCCTCATTGCTACAAAGAGGACAGTTTCCCCAGTACGCCCATGTATGGGCAAAAACACTCAAGCACATATTTATGATGAATCGTGTAACAGGGTTATTTTTGTTTCTGTTCTATGGAAAATGTGAAGCATCCCAGCAAAGGGTTTTAAATGTAATTTTTTCCACCCATGCTGTTGATTGCTAGTTGTGATAGTCTGGTCATGACTGAATAAATGTCTTTTTAAAAATGTACTATGTAAAGTTAGTTTACTCTGAAGCCATGTTGGTAAACTTGTGTTACACTGTGAACATATGAAATTTATTTACAACTATTTGGTGGGAAACCACTATCTTCAGAAGCTTTGGTGTAGTTGAAGTAGCAGTTACTATTGTGACCTTCTGTGTCCTCCATCTTTGGAAGATTCACCCAAACAGAGTTATAGAATTATTTAGTTATAGAAATGATTGTTGGTACATTCTATGCAATATTTAAATTGAATAATGGTACCAGATAAAATGATAAATGAGAATGAAGCTTGTGGTATCACCTCATTATCATGTGTAACCAATAAATGACTTCTCTTGAAAATTAAACCCACCACGCCGGGTGTGATGGTACATACCTGTAATCCCAGCACTTGGGAGGCTGAGGCAGGGGGATCACTGCAAGTTCGAAGCCAGCTTGATCTACACAGTGTTTAAGGCCAGTCAGAACTACATAGCAAGACCCTATCACAAAACAAAAGCAAAAACAAAACCCACCAGAGTTCCAGTCTGTCTGGTGTGTTCTAACTCACCCTTGCTGGTTCTTGATTTTCTTTGCTTCTCTCTGTTTATATCCATCTTTCCTTCCTACTTGCTTGTCCTGCCCACTTCAGCTCTCACTCCAGAGTTATAAGCAAGAGCCTCATAATGCCTAACTCCAAAAACTGAGTTTAAATTCTTTTCTAATATTACTGTGAGTACTTCTATTTCTCTCATTAAATACTGAGCGACTCACCTGCCATACCAACCTATGGAGAGCTCCACTAACATGCCAGGCTCCTGTGCCTTTGCTTCTTTCTTTCCTAAAATCCTGACCTTCTCTGCCAAGGTAATAATTCCTCCATCCTCTTGGTTCATCACACGGCTAACATTCTTGAGGAACCTCCCAACCTCCCAGCCCCAGTTAACACCCTGGTCCTATTTGTGCTTCCATATTAATCCTGCTACTTCTGTAGCAGCTTCAATGACTTCACATCCTCTTTTGGTCCTCTCTGCCTAAGGAATCTAAAATATTTGGGAATAGAGACTGACTCTTATGAGACTCTTACCTTTATTTCTCTGGAGCAGCACATAGTATCTAACACATAGGAAACTCATCACATGTTTGCTGAATGATGAGAATGAGAACTGTAACTTTGGGGTAAGGTTTCTTGTTGTTTTTGGTTCAAAACATAAATGTCACAACTCATAGGATTAAGACATGTAATTACCTTATAACCTCAGTACACAAGCCCCATTCCCATCATTCTATACTCTAAATGACTCAGGCAATCTGCACAGCCTGAAGAGTGACTAACAACATTGTGACTTGCTCTCATTAATGCAGATTTTAAAATTTAGAGAATTTAGAAATAGGTTTCTTTTTAGGTTTATCTAATCAAATAGCTAATAGATTTAGCCTTGCTGTAACCTTAATCAACCACAGGGATTTTATTCCTGTTCTTTAAACCTGACTGTGGAGATGTTACTTGCTTTGTGGATTAAATTTAAAAAGATTTGAAAAATGGATCTGGGCATGATGGTGTACACATGTAATCCTAGCACCCTGGGAGGCTGAGGCAGAAGGACTGTAAGTTCAAGCCCAGCGTAGGCAACTTAGAAACTTAGTGTGAGACCCTGTGTTAAAATAAAAATTTAAAAAGCACTGAGGACTAGTTCAGTGCAAAGCCCTAGGTTTAACCCCCAGTACCACAAACCAACCAAACAAACACAGATTCACCCATGGCTCAGACTTGTAACAAAAGGAAAACAAGGCTGTTGAGACTTGTGGTCTCTGAAAATGTCCTTCCTAGTTAAACTACTTTAATAACTGTATCTGCTGTTCAGTAGGCTGGGAGGTGTACCACTGCACTTACAGATTTATGGAGTTGTATAGGGTAGGAACTGTTTATTGTTTATTTCAATATTGAGGATACCAACCTATCCTCAAGATCTCTACTGGGGGTTTGTTAGCTTAAAATGCTATGAAATTAAGCCCACAAATGGGCATCAATATCAGCCAAGTAAACATCGTTTTTCTTACCCCTCCCCATTATATCATTTTAACATGCTATTCATCTTCTATAAATGAATAGAATAAATAAAACTACACTGAAGACAGCTGAACATAAGATCCACATGAAGAAGTTTACCTAGAGTCACAGCTCCTACAACAAATCCTTGGGCAGCAACTTGCATGTGAAGAAGATGAATGGACATTTTCTGATCTTTTCTGTACTTTAACTTGTAAAGACCATAAGACACCACAGTCACAAAACCTGCTAAACCTGTGAATTTTAAAAGTATATGTTACATAAATAGCAAGCCAGCATTCTCAAGAGCTAGAGAATTAACAGAAACTGTCTAAGGATTGAGTAGTTTGAAAATAAGCAGGCAAGATGCAGATGGAGTATCCTGTATGCAAAATGCTTCGGACCGAAAGTGTTGGGGATTCCATAGTTTTTCAGGTTTTCAACACAAAATTCATTTATGCTTACTCACACTGGCTGAAGATAATATTAGCTAATAGTTTTACTTATTTTATTTCATCATTGCAATAGACATTTATTTAAAGTAAGACATCTATGGATGATTTTTTTTTTTTTTGTAGTACCAGGGGTTGAACTCAGGGCCTTGCACATGCTAGACAAGTGTCCTACCATGTTCTACCATTGAGCTAAACTCCCAGTCTGCAAATAATTCTTAAATTACACATTTTAGGTTTCACTGATATCATAAAAAAACACTTTGGGGGCAGTGGCACCCACAAATTTTAACTACATGATTACTTATTTGCTTCCTTTTCTTTCTACTTTATTTTCTGAATATTCTTTTCGGATGTGCTTCAAGGTGGCATTATCCTCCTTAAATTTTGCCCTCTGTTGTTTTTTTGGTTGTTGTTCTGGGAACTGAACTCACAACCTTACGCTTTTCAGGCAGGCACTGTGCCACTGAGCAATATTTCCAGCCTTTTTTTTTTTGAGACAGGGTTTTTCTATGCAGTTCAGGCTGGCCTTGAACTCACTTTGTAGCTGAAGCTGGCCTCAAACTTCAGCAATCCTCCCGCCTCAGCCTCTGAGTGCTGGGATTATAGGTGTGCACCACCAAGCTCGGCCTCCCCTTTGTATTTGAGGCAGGACCTGATGCCTCGTGGCCAGACCAGGGTTCTCTTCAGGGTTCTGTTACAAAGATTTTCAGAAAGCCTTTTTGTGGCTTATTTTGCATCTTCCTCCTAGTATATTGTATCATCTCACATTAATCCTAGCTTATGAATCTTGCAGCATTTTAATATTACTATTTTTTTTATTAGTGTGTGCTTATAGTAACCATGTTTGTTTTGGGGAATTGTTAAGTGTACATAACATAGCACAATCATTTTCAGTTCTTTCACCTCTCCCTCCCCTACTCCCTTTCCTAGTCTCCTTCCCCTTTTCCAAAAAGTCTATCTTCTTGTTTTATACCATTTCTCCTTTGTTTTATTAATATATTAATTTACATTCTATATTTCTGATATAAGAGAAACCATGTGATATTTAACTTTCCATGTCTCACATATTTCACTTAATATTATGGTCTCAAGTTCAAGTAATTTTCCTGCAAATGACACAGTTTCATTTTTCTTTATGGCTAAATAATATTGCATTGTGTATAAATACCACATTTCCTTTATCCATTCATCTGTTGGTGGGCATCTAGGCTGTTTCTAAAGTTTAGGTATTGTGAATTGGGCTGATATAAATATGAGTATGCATGTATCACTATAGTAGGATATTCTTTGGGGAGAATATATATCCAGAAGATGTATACTTGGGTCAAATGAAATTTCTATATTTTAGTTTTTTGAGGAATGTCCATATTGATTTCCATAGTGGTTGTACTAGTTTACATACCCACCAAAAATGTAGGATTCCTCCCTCCCCCATCTTTGTTAGCATTTATTACTTTCTGTGTTCTTGACAATAGCCATTCTGACTGAAGTAAGAATCTCAGTGGTTTTTGTGGTACTTGAGATCACACCCAGGGGTGTTCCTCCCACTTAGCTATGTACGCTTTTTAAATTTTTATTTTAAGACAGTGTCTTGCTAAGACAATCACCTAGGCTAGGCTTGAACCTACAATCCTCCTGTCTCAGCCTCCCAGAGTGTTGAGTTTATAGCTGTATGCCATCATGCCCCGCTTCAGTGTTATTTTGTTTTGCTTTTCCCTAATGGCTGAAGATGATGAACGTCTTTTTCACATACTTATTGGCTGTATTTCTTCTTTTGAGAAGCATCTATTTGATTCATCTGCCAATTTTTTTATTGGTTTTGGGGATTTGAGTTCTTTATATATCCTAGATGCTAGTCCTCTATCAGAAGAGTAGTTGGCAAAATTTTTGTTTCCCACTCTAAGTATTATCTTTTCATTCTGTCGTCGTTTCCTTTGCTGTGCAGAAGCTTTTAAAATTTTGATTCTTCATATTGTTTTCTGTGCTATTTGAGTTCTGTTCAGGGACTTCTTGCCTATACCCATGGCTTCAAGTGTTTTCCTGTGTTATCTTCCAGAACTTTCAACGTTTCTGTTTTAATTTATAGGTCTTTGATTCATTTTTATGTGCTGTTATACAGGGTGAGAAAGATAGATCTACTTTTAATTTTCTATACATGGATGTCCAGTTTCCCAGCACCATTTGTTAAAGAGGCCAACTTTTTTCCAACTATGTTTTTGGCTCCTTGGTCAAAAAATCAAATCGCTGAAGGTAGATGAGGCTGTTTTTATGTCTTTTGTTCTGTTTCATTGGTCTACATTTCTATTTTGTGCTGGTATCATGCTGTTTTTGTTACTGTATCTCTGTAGTATAACTTGAAATCTGGAATTGTGATGCTTCCCACTAGGCTCTTTTTGCTGAGGATTGGTTTGGCTATTGTGGCTCTCTTCTATTTCCATATAAAATTTAGGGTTTTTTCCCCTGGTTCTATGAAGAATATTATTGACATTAAATCCATGATCACTTTTGGTAATATAACCATCAAAACAATATTAATTCTACCTCTTCATGAATAGGAATGTCCTTTTGTTTTCTAATATCCTCTTCAATTTATTTCTTCAGAATTCTGAATTTTCATTATAGAGTTTTTCAACTTCTTGGTTAGGTTTCTTCCTGGGTATTTATTTTTTGCAGCTATTGTGAATGGGATTGTTTCCCTAATTTCTTTCTCAGGGAGTTCATTATAGGTTTACAGGCATACTATTGATTTTTGTGTGCTGATTTTATATCCTGGGAATATTATTTTTTGAACACCATCTACTACCTACCATTTGGACCTGACATGTACATGGTAGGCAAGCACTCTACTGCTAAGCTACATATCCAAACCTTTTTAAATTTTATTTTGAGACATAGTCTCACCAAATTGCCCAGGCTGGTCTTGAACTTGTGATCCTCTTGCCTTAACCTCCTGAATAGCTAGGGTTACAAGCATACATCATCATGCCTGGCTATCCATAGCTTTTGAGTATGTATCTGGCTTTATTCTTCTCTTCTCATCACCAAATAAGAAGAAAATCTAGAAAAGTGATAAAAACATTGTTTTTCCATAAAAGTGACACATTATAGCATGCACAATGCCCTGGGTCTGATCCTCAGCACTGGGGAAGAAAAGGTGAGACAAGAAACTAATGAGAGCTGAAAAGATATTAACTCTGGGAAGAACTGTTACTCTTAAAAAGTCCAGAAACTCATACAAACACTTCTGTATTCCCCACAAACAGAAATATTCTGCTGTGACAGCCAAAATTCTCTATTGTTGCCTTTAAAACAGAGAACTGGCTAACTTAACAAGAAAGGTTCTCAAAGGATGTTTAAAACACCATAAGAACTTAATTCATGACTAAAAAAAAATAACCCAGGCCAGAGATTTAGCTCAGTGGCACAGCATCTGCCTGGCAAGCATGAGGTCATAAGTTTGATCCCTGGTACCAAAAATAAATAAATAAAAATAAATTTAAAAAAATAACAAATTTCTGCAGAAGGAATAATTACCTAATCAATTCCATTAGCACTATACATTGTTATTTAGTAAAACTAACTCAGATTTGTATTTCGCACCAAACCCTATGGAAAATATATATTCAGATGAGTAAGAGTTAAGTGCAAAACAAAATTTTAAAAAACTAGAAGAAAATAGAATAGAATATTTATAGCATCTATCAGATGATAAGGCCAACTTAATAAAAACAAACAAGAGAAAAAAAACAAAGGCGAAATGCTATATGTTGATGTAAGAACAAATAAAACTTTTGCACAATAAAAATGTGGATCTAAATTTCAGGTTCTCTATCACATTGATCTGTGTAGCTGTCTCCCCATCAGTGACCATACTGTAGAATAAGACTCAGGATCAGGTAGAGTGACTCCTACTTTATCCTTTTTTTTAGCTATTTTAAGACTTGTGCCTTGGCCAGTGATTTAGCTCAGGGGTATAAGCGCCTGCCTGGCAAGTGCGAGGTCATGAGTTCAATCCCTGGCACCAAAAAAAAAAAAAAAAAAAAAAAAAGGTTTGTGCCTTTTCATATAAAATTTAGAGTAAAAATGTCTATGGCTGCGAAAACCTTACAAGGATTTCAATAGGAATTACATTAAACCTGTGGATCACTCTGGGGAGAATCTACGCTGTACCATATATCGAGTCCTCTCATCCATGAGCACGGTAGTCTATTTAGGTCTTCTTTGATTTATTTCATTGGCATTCTATCATTTTCAGCCGACCTGTTTTATTAAGTTTATACCTAAGTATTTTATTTTCCTGATAAAGGCTTAAATATTATATTTTAAATTTCAGATTCCATTTATTTGTTGTTAGTACTGCATACAGAAATACAATTGCCAGGCTGGGAATGTGGCTCAGTGGTAGAGCTCTTGCCTTGCATACATAAGGCCCTGGGTTTGATTCCCCAGTACCACCAAAAAAAATAAAAAATAAAAAGGAGAAATGCAATTGACTTTCTGTGAGAAGTTTTGATTGTGTTGGCAAATGCATGTTTTGATAGGTGGATGAGGATTCATTTATTCTTTCAGGATCCATTTAAAAGTGGAAATAAGAATCAGAGTAAACAACTCTATTTAAATGTGTATTTTATAGGCTGATTGGAGTAGATGCAATTAAAATGCAAGTAACTGACACACTACAAATAAAAAATCAGAAAACAAAATAACAACATAATGATGATGATTAACACATGGGGAAATAGGAATAATAGAAAAGCCTCACAAGTTTGACCAAGTCTTTTTGGAAAGAAGCCTAGAAATATGTAATAAATGATTACGCTTTCTCATCTGGAAATCAGTCACTCCTTCCTTCTTTTCTTCTTTCCTTCCTTCCTCCCTCACTCCTTTTCTCTCTTTTTCTCTCCTTCTCTCTCTTCTTCTCAAAAAATATCCCTCCCTCCTTTCCTTCCCCACCTCTTTTTTTTTTCACAAGGCCTCACCAAAATGCCCAGACTGACCATGAACTCTCAGTCCTCTTGCCTCAGCCTCCCAAATAACTAGGATGACAGGCATGTGCCACCACATTCAGTGTGTAACCTGGAAATTCTACTTTTGTGAACATACTGCAGGGAAATAACTAAAAGAAAAGAAAATGATACAAAATGTGTTCATTGCTATACTGTGTCTGAGGCACAAGCTAAACAACTAACATGGCAAGAAACCCTATATAAATATTTTTAAAGTTGTAAGATTAGCTAGTATTAATACACATAAATCTATATGAAATATTAAATGAAAGAAAAATCATAATGTCAACACAAATAATAAGTATATAACTATAATGCATACACAGACTTTAACAGTAATCATAAGGCAATTCTGAGTGATGTAAATAGACTGTATGTATTTACTTACTATTTTAAATTTATTTTGCAGTGCTAGGGATTATACCAGGGGCCTCAAACATGTTAGGCAAGTACTCTAGCACTGCATGATATCCCTAGCCCAGTATATCATATTTATAATGGTTAAAATGGTTTAAGATGATTAATTAAAATGTTTTATGAATTATCTATACAAGCAACTCCATTCTGTCACTGGATATCCTGTAGATATTGTTAAAATAACAATAGCTAAAAGAACTATTTAATGATATATATCCACATTTTATCATTATTTATTTTCTAGCAAAAACTTGACCTTCTTCCCATAATCAAATCAAAGTTCTGTTCTTAGTTAATTGGTTTGTTTCTTTTGGAGATTAAAGTTAGAACATGTACTGGTTTTCATATTATGTTTCTATTGTTTGTATAAAATTGAATTTTGCTAGAAACACTTTCATCTTTCTACTTAATCAACCCAGTGTTTCTGGGTTGATTAATATACAACAGGCATAGTGTTAATTTCTGTTCATAACAAGAATCTGCTCAAGTAGCAATCAAGTTCTTATATTGTTTTCCTGGTTAAAAATGGTAAGGAAAATAAATCATTAAATTATTTGCTTTCATTTCTCATGGGTGCTCTTACAAGTCTTAATCAAATTAAGTGAAACTTCTTTTTTTAAGTGAAAGTTTTAAACAGAATATTACTATAAAAACGGTCCTTCGGTTGAAGCAACAACAAAAAAAAATTGGTTCTTTTTTGAGATGGAAATAATGATACACAAAATTGCTACATTTATATTGAAATGGAGTGAAAATGGAAGCATATGATTCATAGATACTGTGAAGGTTTTATGGAATTGATATACTCACACATATATAAGTCAGATCTAGGTAAATTATTTAAGTACTTAGATGAAGTGAACATAAGGAAAGGAGCACGGCTGCATTAAACAATAATAATGCTCAGGACAACCTGAGTGTCCAGAGAACAAGAAAGAGAAAGCTCAAAATTTTAAACATAATATTGGTGTTTAATTTTTTTTTCCATTACTAGGATCAAGCCCAGGTACTCATGCATGATAGGTTAGCATCTAGCATGGAGCTACATCAGCTCATTTTTAAAAATCCAACTACATATAGTACATGTTGAAAAATGTAAATGTACACTAAATATGGGTGACAGAGGAGAAAGAACGTCAGGTTTAATCATTATGCTACTTCTTTAGTTTAGTGAGCAATCAGAAAAAAAGAGCAAGTGACCCGCCAAAGTGCAAGCTCTCAAGTGGACCAGGAAGCCCAAGCTTCCCATCAGAGCTTCGCTCTGAGTTGACTTCCAGGTCTTTCAGTTCTGGCATCTCACTTCTAGTGGCACAGAACATTAGAAGCAGAAGTTTTTAATAGTGCTCAACAGTAGTACAAGATACAGAAAAATCTATAAACAGCAGACATAAGATCTTGAAGGCCAGAGTTACTTACAGGACAAAGAGACACACATTTTAAATTCCTAATAATAAACTATTGCTGCTGTTGCTGATACTGAGTCATGACAGAAAGGCTTAAGTCTATTCAATTGATTTTATGCCAACTGATAATTTTAGATAAGTTTCTAATGAAACGGATAAAATAGAATAAAATTTGATGCATTCATGGATGATAGGTAACATTTTGGAAGGACATATCATGTATCAGAAACTACTCTGAAAGCCTGACTCATATTAATACTTAGAGGTGGTTAATTTCAATTATCTGAAAAATTAAATAATATGGAACATTTCAATCCTTAAAAGATCTAGTGTAAAGCATTATTGTGTCATTACACTTTCTAGTATTCAGTTGAGGCTTATACTTACCTACAGGGACAAAGGGGGAGTCTCTGGATTTCCTGATCAGTGGGGATAATTGGCCTTCATCCTCATGTGCTGACCACTGGCTATCAGAAGACATTTTTCTCTCTAGTAACATTACAAAATCAATGTGACTGCTGTGAATCATTCAGAAGAAACCATTTACCCTCTCCTAATATACTGCTGCTTGTGTGTTCCTCTGTTTTCATTTGCTTGGCATCCTGTGTGTTCAACACAGAGTTCATCCCCCTCAGGTCTCACTACCTAGTCCAGGATGGCCTCAAACTTACGGTTGTCCTGCCTCAACCTCTAGAGTGCTGGGATTATAGCTATGTACCCCCACACCTGGCAGAGTCATCTCATTTTGAGGGTAAGGAATATTACCCTCATTTGACATCATTGGGAACCTCAGAAATTCTTCCCCAAACACTAAGAACCCAGCTTCTTTTATCATGGCAGTGTCAACACAAACACAGATTCACAGGTGATGGAAGAACACACACACAGAAAGTGCAGACCATTATAAGGTCACTTGGATTATTACCAAGCACCTGTGATGTGCCCGGTGGTAAGCAGGGCAGTGAGAGATACTCTTCTTTGTCTAAGATGAGTGGAGACACTTTCAGGAGCAATCACAGTTACAATAGGTTTAGCAGCAGCTCAGTCTGTTACTGTGCGATCTACTGTGTTCACCCCTAAGGTCAACTACAGTGGGCTCATGCTACGAACCCAGCTGAGGAGAGAGCTCAGTGGTGGAGCACTGATTGCCTAGTGTGCTGGAAGTCCTGGGAGAGGGAGAGAGGGAAGGAGAAAGAGAATCACAAAATATAATCCCGTAAGAAGTGGCAGAAGCACAATACCTTGAACCTGAGGAAGCACTATACCCTATGACCTCTTCTGGCTCTTGGTCTCCTGGTGCTCTGAGAAAGACGCTGTGGATAGAACAGGTATTGTGAGGCCCTCACACATTTCCCTGCTATTTCCAACTAACTGATGATAGGAAAGCTGAGAGACACACCCCTGAGGGAGTGGCCAACTTGTAGTGGCCAAGGTCTCCACTACCTCCGCTAAAAACTCAAGAGAGCAGCACCTGGCCACTACCTTACACTGTGGAACACGACAGTCATAATCATGAAGCCTGGAGGAGGATTTATTTACTTAAGTCTGTCTACCTTGGGAAGCTCTCAACATCCCTCTGTGACTGTGAGTCTTGCTATCTGATATCTGGGCCCAAAGTCGAAGGGAGACGACACAGGATCTTTGCACTGAGTTTGGTTGAAGAAAAGGGCAGGAAATAGGTATCCGAGGTCACTATATCTATATATTACATTTCATATTACATTTTATTTATCATTTTATTGAGGCTCTGTTATATTTTGTAAAGGGAAACAGCTCTAATAACTTTTTTAGGTCCTAGGCCGGGTGCAGTGGCACACATCTGTAGTCCTACCACTCAGGCCGCTGAGGCAGGAGAATAGCCACAAGTTCAAGGCCAGCCTGGACTACATAGTGCGCTCAAGGCCTGCCTCAACTATACAGAGAGAACTTGCCTCAAAAAAATAAAAACATTTCCTCTCAAAAAAACCCCCCAAATATAAAAACTAAAAAAGTTTTCAGGTCCAACTTTCTTTAGCCTGTTTTCTCTTTTCCTAAACTGTATAGTGCAGAACTTTGGGTTTTTCAGTATGTACCTTTTTTGAAGTATCCTATATTTCCACTACAAAAGATTCAGTCTTACAAGTCTGGCATCTAAATCCCAGAGTGAGTCAGTCAGATCTTTCATTGAATGATGAGAAACTGGGCTCAAAGTAGGTGAGGCCAAAGAAGGAGATGTGTTAGTTTGTGCGGTAAACCATTCTTAGTTGTTAAATCCCTGAAACAGCCAGTCTTGCTTCTTTCTTTCCATTTCTTGGTTCTGCTTGCTCTGTGCTGACTGCACTGGTAGACTGGTTTTGCCTCCGCGAATTGCAGCCCTTCCTTCCAGAGGAAGAGAGAGAGTCCTGGGCCCAGCATTCCCGGCAAAGTCCTCAGCTTCCCTTGGCTCGGCGTTCATCTCAGGGCTTGCTTCTGAACCAGGGAAATGGGATGCAGGGTCGGCCTAGGCCGGATTCCCTGCTCAACACACTTTTAAGAATCTGTGCATGGTCAGAATCCTGGACCGCAGCCCTGGGACACAAGTGAATGAAGATAGAAGAGCGCATAATCATTATATATCAAGAGAAGCTAAATGGATTCTTTTGTATGATTCATGGCAACCACATTGACCTATTGTCACTAGAGAGTAAACAGTGTTCAGATAGCCAGTGGTCAGCAGATAGGGATGAAGGCCAATCATCTTGAGTGATGTTTGTCCCTGAAGGTAAGTAGAGGGGCTGCTCACACCGGCAGCTCCTGCAGATACTCAAGCCTATGGAAAACGTGCGACATCACTGTGGACTTGACCAATCGGAGGCAGGACAGGAAAACGCTGGGGATTCTGCTCCCTGCTGTTGTGTCTGTGCCAGACCTGAGGGCCATGCAGCATGGAGGACCTGGTGGCCTTTGGTGGGTGTGGACTTGGGGTTGTGGTTGGGGGTGGAGTGGAGTGATGCTGTGGCCTCAGGAAAGCTGGCTCAGCACTTCTGTGCCCCTCAGCCATGGAGACCTCAGAATGACAGCAGATGACGTGGTCACGTCCACGGTTTTTGGCCTAATAATGTTTAATTTCTATATGTTTCCGTCTCACAATAGTACAGCGAACTTGATATCCAGATTCTCCTTCATTAATGTTTTTAATTCCTTCCATCTGAATTACAGACTGATGAGCCTTTATCTCTGTATGCTTTTTTATGCATTTGGAATATTCTCATACATAACCAAAGTACAGGGATCAAAATCAGGGAATTAATACTGATATAACACTGCTATTCCATCAAAAGATTTCATTCATAGTTTGTTAGTTGTCCTGATAATTTTATTTTTGAGTCAGTCTTGCTATATACAAGGGTGATAAAAATACAGTGACTTAAAGTTTATTACTGTAAAAGTCACATGGGAATTAATGCCCCTAAAGCCCCTTCCACTTCCTTGTTTCTTACCCCACCATTCTTGTCACTTTCTGAAGCAGTTCTGTTCTGTTTTGTTTGTTGTTGTTTGAGAAAGAGTCTTGCTGGCCTGAATACTGCAGTCCTCCTGCCTCTGCCTCCCCAGGGGTGGGATTATAGGTTTGAGACACCAGGCCTGGCTTCTGAAGCAGCACTGGAAGTCTTGTTTCCTGACTGTCTTTACAGAGTGTAGTAAAATAGGGTGGACGCAGTTGTCAGGTGCCATCCAATAGAAAGGTGGGTTCTTAAAAATTATATAGTACAGTACCAACAAAACAAAACAAAACAAAACAAACACCTATCTTCATCCATTTTATTCACAGGGTCTGGCACTATGTGACCAGGAAATTAAACATTTTGAGTTGATTCAGGACCTGAAGGCAGCCACAACAGTGCAGCTAAAGACTTCTGGAACTGCTTCAGAAATTAGCAAGAATGATGGGCTAAGTGTGTTGGAAGAGAGAGAAAATATTTTGAGGGGAATTAATGGCAACATGTCTTTTACTGTAACAATCTTTAAATTTTAATCATTCACCGTATTTTTATTATACCTCATCATCCAAGCTGGCCTTGAACTTGCCATCCTCCTGCATCAGCCTCCCCATAAATGTTTATACCCTTCTATCTTAGTTATTTTTCTCATTGCTGACACAAAATACCCAATTCCCAAAGTTAAAAGAAGAGAGTTTATTTCAGCTCACAGTTTGTACTGGTTTTAGCTGATAGCTGACTTCGAGGCAGGGCGAGATAGCAGAGGGGCATCACAGAGGAGAAACAGCTCATGGTGTGGTAGGCAGGAAGCAACAGGCCATAAGCATCGAGCACTGGCAGCAAGCCCCTTTCTTTCTGTCCTTTTATATTTCATTTAGGCTACCAACCTATTGATTGGTGTGACCTATATGCAGGTTGGGACTTCTATTATCCATAACCTTAATCCCACTATCACACTCTGAACCCACTTCCAAGCACCCTAGTCCAGCCACCTTCGAAACTACATTTATGATATGAAGATTTGAGGGGACATCTAGACACAAACCATAACATCCTCAATCTTGTCTAGGATCCAATCAAGGTCACATACTGCATTTAGTTATCATAGCTCTAATCTGAAATATTGCATTAATTGTCAGTGTCTTTCATAACCCTATCTGCCCATACAGGCCATTTATTTAGCAGAAGCTTTCTCAATTTAGTTTTTTCCTGGTGTATGTTTTCTCATTACCCTTAAAGTTATGTGTTTTGGGCAGCATACCACAAACATGTTGTATCTTCTTGGTATATAATTATCTGGAGGCACATGAAGTCACTTTCTCTTGTTGTCCTTGATTCATTGTTGTTCTCAAATACTTACCAGCTGGCTGGCTCCTCTGTGGAGTAAATACTCTCAGCATAACCAAATTCAAGCTAGCGTCTGTCATCACTGGACCCAAGTTGGGAAGTATTCCTCTCCTGGCTTGGTATCTGTTAACTGGCACACTACTGCTTTGATCATGTGGATTAAGATGATGTCCGGTGTAAAGTTACTAGAGTTCTCTCTGTAACTAATAAGTACTTTGTTAATAGATAATGTTATTCAAATGTCCTGTTATTTATCACACTTTACCCTATTAATTTCAGTGTCCACTAATATTTTTTACTTGAATCAGTTAATTCTGTTTGCCAAATGATTTTTATAAATGAATCACTTATTGTACATTAATTATTTGAGATTCTCTTAAGAATATATTTCCCTTTTCTCTATGTCATTATTCACTTATGTATAATCCAAGCACCTGTTTGGGTGCTTGGATTCCCATTTTGCTCAATCTGTTACTATGGTTACTTATTTTGATGAACAAATTGCTTTAGGCTTGGTGAGTGGGAAGCTTTGAAAACTGCTTTCTCTGCCTTAATGACATGCCCTCAGGAGAACTGGAATATTAAGCTCCAGCCCAGGCTACTTAGACTCTGTCTCAAAATTAAAATTAATTAATTAATTAATGGGCTGGGGTTGTAGCTCAGTGCAAAGGCACTGGATTCAGTCCCCAGTACCAGAAAATAACAGTCATGTAATTGGTTTTGTATGCACTTTTCTACATTTTGTTTTGTCTCCCTCAACTATGTTTTCAAAATTCATCTGTGTGGATCAAGTTGATTTCCGCTGTGTGATTAGTTGATTTCAGCTACTGTGTGATGTTCTACAAGTATTTTTATCCATTTGTCTATCAGTGGCAAATGCACTGGTCTGAATGTTTCATTACCATAAACATCGTATTGCGGGGATACCCTCAAACATATCACTGTCTGTTAATGTATGAAAGTTTCACATTGGGAGGGTTTTCAGAGGGTGTTTATTTGCTTGTTTGTGATACTGGGGATGGTACCAGAGGTGTGCTACCATTTAGCTACATTCCTAGCCTTTCTTGTTTTTAAAATTTTGTAGAAAAGGGTATTGTTAAATTGTCTAGGCTCGCCTTGAATTTGGGACCCTCCTTCCTCAGTCTCTGTGCAGCTGGGCTACAGGATTGTACCATCAGGCCCAGCCAGAATTCTTTTACAACCACAACTCATGGTAAGAAATACATTTTATATCAAGACCCAGTTCATACATGATGTATGTTTAACAAAACAATACTTGCACTTATTATACCTGCTTCCTATTCTTGTGCATTTTCTTCTATTTAATTTTTATAAAATCCTGGACAAGGCCACTAAGTTAATTGCATGAGTTATGAATGAATTAAGAATATGCTCTAACTCTAACTTGGCCAGGCATGTGGTGCATGCCTATAATCCCAGCATTTAGGAGGCTGAGGCAGGAGAATCACTGTGAGTTCAAGGCCAGCCTGAACTACCTAGCAAGACTTTGTTTCAAAAAAAAAATCTAGAAGTAGATATTTGGGACCAAAGAATATGTGGTATTTTTCTTTCTCTTTCCTTTTTTCCTTTTCTTTTTTTGTTTTCTGATTTTGTTTTGTGGTGTTGAGGAACAAACCCAGAGCCTTGAACATGCTATGATAGGGACTTTTTTCTTTTTCTGGGCTGCAGCTTGAGCCAGAGGTCATGCATGCGAGGCAAATACTTTATCATCAAGCTATATCCCCAGCCCACTAGGCACATTTTTACCTATAGTCAATCTTGTCAGTTGTTCTCCAAAGTGACTGTGTCAATTTTATACTGTTTGTTCCCTGTGCAAGTACTAGTTTCTACATATTTACCAACACTTAGAATGGTGGGATTTTTAGGTTATCAGTAGTCAAAATATGTAAAACAAATCTCGAGTTTGATTTGTATTTTCCTGATTAGTAGAAATGTGGAGTAGGGTTTTATAAGAAGCACTGGTCATTTGAACTTCTGGGAATTACCTGTGCTATTTGTGCATTTTTCTGTTGGGTTGTTTATCTTCTTTATTATTACTGGTTTTCAGGAGTCTGTAGCAGATACTAGACATCAATGTTTTTCATTTACACATGTTACATTTATACACATCCTACCTACCTCTCAGTCTGTAACTTGCATTTGAACACTGTTTAAGATGCCTTGGAGATAGGCTTTTTTGTTGTAGCTCATTTTTGTTGTAGTACTGTGGGTCAAACCCTTGCTTCATTTCTTCTAGAACAAGGAGGCTGCTGCCTTGGCACACTCTCCATCTATGCACACTCGCACAATCTGTGTGTGTCCTACCTAACTGAATCAGTGTTAGTAAGACTTTGAGGTTTGTTTGTTTATACGTCATTTCTTGGCAGTGTTTGAAATTGAACCCCGGACACAGTGGGTGCACATCCTTCATCACAGAGCCACCCCTTAAGCCCAGAAAGACTTCAGGGATTTTGCAGTGTGATATCACTGCCAGAAAGACTGTTGTTTCAGTGTCAGAAATAAAGAGCACACAGGTTCACGTCAGATGCCAATGTTAACAGTTGTGGATGTCTTGCTGGGCTGGAGGTTGTCAGCCTTTTCTCGGAAGCATCCTCTGAACCATTCCCTCTGCCTGCAAGTCCTCTCCCAGATAGATGTCTGTGCAGTTTGCTCTCCCACTTCAGTCAGATTTGTGCTTCAGAATCATTTGGCGAGTCTTTCCTCGGCAAGTCCTTATCTCTACATTTAGCTCTTGGTGCTCTTTATTCTGTCCTTAAAATTAAAAAAAAAAAAAAAGAATCCGTCTCTTTCAGACATATTGACTTGTTTATCTGTCTCCCCCACACAAAGGAAGTTCCCTGAGAGCAGAAACTTTGTATGTCTTGATCATTGCTATATCCTGGTGCCTGACATATAGTAGATCCTCAATAAATAGTATATTTGTTAAATGCGGAAGCAAACAAGCCAGGCAGAGCTATCCATGGGATTTGGCTAGAACAAAAGAGGTGTTCCACATGCTTAGACCTAAGAATTATCTACCCGCCTAGACCAGGCTGTGGCACTGTTCCATCATGCAGGGAGACTTTCCTGATAGTAAAACTGTTTTAAAGCAGAGACCAAAGGCTGAGAGTCATAAAAGAGACAAGTGGCAAAGCATAATATCTTGTATCTGTAATCTCAGCCACTCGGGAGGCTGAGGCAGGAAGATTCTTATTTGAGGCCAACCTAACTTAGTGAGGCCCTCTCTTAAAATAAAAAAATAAAAAGAGTGTGGCTCAGTCATCAGTACTGCCCCCACAGGAAGAGTGGGTTTTCACTGTGACAGGACAATGATGATCTTGACTTAGCCAATGAGAAAGAAATTTCCAGGCTGGATCACAAAGGGGAAAGGAATAAATGAGTGGTAAGGAGGTGCAGTGAGTGTAGATCCCTTATTCAGCAATTTTGATTCCAAGTTACTAGCTGAAGAAGGGAAGCTGATCTGAGATGAGACAGGAGCTTTATTAGGGTGTGATACACAAAGCGCATATATACAAATAATACGTTTGTGAAACACGTGCTGTATGACCTGGTCTTGCTAGTACCAAGTACACAGAGATTAGATAAGATCCTATGTTGAGACGCTAGCAATTTAGTGGGAGAAGGAAGCACAAAAATGATAATGACTGTGAAGGGCTCTCCTTATTTGTGTTTGTACCAGTAGCCCCCAGCCTGTGCAGGGCACAAAGCAGGACCTCAGCAAATACATACGAAACGAGTTAAAGTGTTTGAGCAGAGTAAGAAGTGTTTGAGTAGCAGCCAGAATGTAGGACTAATTACAGCTGCCCAGGGCAGCCAGGCAGTAATCGTGGCAATGAGTATTTAAGGGAACCTTAAAGAATAGGAGTTTTCCAAGAAGAGGAAGAGCAACGAGAGGTCATTCCAAGCAGCTATTTTAGCGAAAACAAAAACATGATAAAGAATACTTGGATAGATGGGAGGAAAACATAGAAGGAGGAGTCATTCCCAGGATTTTTTATATGATCCAACAGAGGTATAGGAGATGTATTTTTTTTTTTTTAAAGTTACTTGAGATTCTTTCAGGAAAGAATTTCCGCATGTCATTAATGGTGCATACCATCATGATCCTTGTAACTTTCTTTTCTTTTGTATGTGATACATCATTCACATATCCAGTAAAAACATTATCAATGTAGCAATTGTAAACATAACATGGCCTAAAAAGAAGTAAAATTAAGCCAGGCCTGGTGGTACAGTCTGTAATTCCAGAACTGGGAAGGCTGAGGCAGGAGGATTGCTGTGAGTTCAAGACCAATGTAGGCTAAATAGTGAGTTCTAGGCCAACATGAATTGCATAGCAGGACCTTGTCTCAAAAAAAAAATCAATTTATGTAGGAAATAAGTATCCTAGCCAGCCCCAAATTATCTATAGAGAGCATCACATTCTTTTTCAGGGTAGACAGTGTGATTTATCCCTTGTATTTACAGTCATTTGTACCTTATAAAAGATCTTATCTTTTAATTTTAGGGTTTCTTTTGGCTAATTTGCCTCCTTAGCTTCTACTTTGTATAGTTTAGCTATTTATAATTCTGAGAAAGATTAGTCTTTAATGCCCAAATTGTTATAACTTTTTATTTGTTCCTAATAACTTGATTTGTCCTATTATTTTGATATGATATGATGATATGATATTCCAGTCTGGGGAAATAAACAGTCACATTGCAAAAGAAGTCAGTCATTTGTCTTAGTGTTGTTTGTATTTATTTCCCAGCAAATACATCAGTTTACTGTGGACCAAATATTGTTAGTGATACAGATAGAGACAAGAAGCCAGACTTTTGAAAACTCAAGATTTCATAGATTATTGTGGTCATAACCAAATTTCGTTAGTTTATAATCAGAAAGGAAATCCAATGAGTATCATTTTCAGTGTTGACTGTCCACTGCCCTGTAGAATACAGGTATAGTGCAGCAGTTTTCCATCGCTGACTAACTGTAGTACTGGACATCTTAAAGACCTTTAATCAGGAACATTAACCCTTAAGGCACACAATGTCTTAGATTACAAGTCCTCTCTATTATCATCTATAATTGAGGTTTTTCATTGTATCTGTAAATTAGCCCTCACTTCTGAACTAAAAAGGGTTGACCCTTGGCCCCACAGCTAATTTAGATTTCATTTGTGTTAATGGTATCAGTAATCTATTGAGTTAAAATATAGGGCATTTATCGTTGAGTTTAAGATCAGTTCTGTATAGTTTATCTATTTTTAAATTTAATTTTGAAAAAATTGTTTTTTAAAGAGTTCCCTGTCCTTTTCCTTCTTTATAACATTCACTCTGTATGTCCTGCTTTCTTTTATTTAGGGCAAAGTCATCTTTTTAAGAAACATCTTTTTTTTTAAAGTCAACTTTATCTTGTCTAAAATTCTTAGTATAGTGCCTATACCTCCAGTGAAGTCTCTTCAGTTCTACCATTATTTTTATCACTTAGGAAAATATACCAAGGCAAATTCCAAATACGTCAGACAATTTTGAAAGTTGTGTAAAAATTATATTCTAAAAGTATAGGAATCAGGCCAGGCACTGTGGCACCTGCCTATAATTCTAGCACATGGGAGACTGAGGCAGGAGGATCACCCCAAGTTCAAGGCCAGCGTAGCTACATAGTGAGATTGTGTCTCACACAAAAAAATTAAATTAAAAATTTTAAAAACCGAATGAGAATCAATAGAAGAGTTAGAAGTTTTTTTAGTTTTTGTTTTTCTGGTCCTGGACATTGAATCAAGGGCATAACTTATCTAGGTAAGCACTTTAAAACTGAATTACATCCTCAGTCCTAGAGAGAATTTTGGGGATTCTTATATTTTCAGTTTGAGAATATCAATGTAATTGAAGATTATTATTTCCCGGTACTTTTTTCAGGTCCAAGTGGATGTGTCCTAAAAGGATTTGGTGCACACTTGAGGTTTAAAAAAGTGAATTTTAGAGTTTGCCTTCTGAAAGTTTTTTTAGCATAGACGATTCTAATAGTACCTGATAGGGTTCTTTTTACTGAGGCTGAAGAGAAATTTTGATTCACAACCTCTCTCTGTCTCTCTGTCTCTGTCTGTCTCTCTCTCTCTTTCTCTCTCTCTGTTTTCCTCTCTGTGCGTGTTTGACGTAGAGTCTCACTATGTAGTTCAGGATGACCTTGAACTCGAGTTCACTTTGGAGCCCAAGGTGGCCTCAAACTAGCAGCAGTCCTCCTGCTTTGGCCTTCTGTGCTGGAATTACAGGTGGATAGCACCATACCCAGCCATTATCTCTTTCACTAGGAAAAAAAATCACCTAGTTTTAAACAATGTTTATTTAATTTGTTTTTTCCTTTATTGTGAGCTTGCCGTGGAAACAACCTAAAACCCATTGTTAAATTCAATGTTATGTCTCCCGTTGGCAGTGGGTCAGAATGCTGGACCAGTGTTACAGTTTGGAGTTGTACTTTTGCAGAATTTTGGCAGGTAGCAAATACAAAGAAAAGGAAAATATAAAACAAGCCAGCAGGAGCAAAAACAAATTCAGCTTTTCCTCCCCCGTAGTGGGGATAGAGCCCAGGACTTCACACTGAGATACCTCCCCAGCACTTCTTTCTTTGTTTTTAAGATGGGGTCTACCAAGTTGCACAGGCTGGGCTTCCACTTGTAACCCTCCTACCTCAGCTGGGATTGTAAGTGTGCACCATCACACTTTGATACAATTCCAATTTCATAATAGTTCTGAGCCAGAAAACCTAATTTTCTTACAGTAATGCTAGTTTTTACTAAACCTAATGAAAGAAAAAATTAATTTATTTGTAAAGGAGTTTAGATTCGTAAGAAACGTGTACTTAAGAAAAACTGTTGGCAAAAGACTTAGAACAGCCATATAATTGGACCTGCTGAACATTTATAAATCACAAAGAAAATTATTCATTTTTGTAATCTATCATTAGAATTTTGATTGATAATATTTATCAAGACATTGGATTTCTAGGAACCCTATAATTTTGGAAGGTATATTAATAGTGCATTTATATAAATATAGACCTAATGTGTCTTTTTTTTCTTCAGGAGTCCTCTGGAAATCTCAAAGTTAGCTCTAATCCTAAAAACTGAATTTTAGAATTTGTCAAAGGTCCAAAGTTTAAAAAATTTAAATAAGACCATTGTAAAATAAAACCAAGTGATAAAGCAAAAAGACTTTAATACACAAGGCAACGACTCAGGGCTCCCGAGATCCGGCCGTGGTGGAACCCAGGCAGCTGCACAAGAAAGCAATTCGCCCGCCCTCTTGGTAAGAGCCTCCCTCCAGTGTGAGCCAGGAGGAGACCAGTCAGCGGCTCCCGTGAGCCTTCTGGCACTCGGGCTGGGAGTCAAACATCCCCAACCCCACGCCCCCTTTGCAACTGGGGACAGAGGTCTGAGCATCTCTTGGGAGGATGACCCTATGCAATATAGCAAATATGGGGGATTTCCTTCTATCTTCTGTTTGAAGGCAAATGTTATTTTCACTGTTTTGTTTCATTATGGTTAATTGTTTTACTTTATACAATATTCTCTTTCGATTGGTTTTATAATGTTCTGTTCTTGGTTTGATTTTGCTAATTGACAACTATTATGAAGATAACAAGATATATTATTGTACCTATTACTGTTATCCCAGTATCCTGCTGTGACATTCTGTACCAATTTCACTGCATTGTCTTGATTGGCTTTGTTCTGTCTTGTTCTGTTTTATTTTTGCTACCTTCAAAATAAAAAAAAGACACAAGGCACCAAAAATGATGAAATATTTTTATATACATTACCTAATAACTGCAGAAAAACTCATTATTTCTATTAAGTGGGAAACAATACTCCAGAAAAAACCCTGACATTTAAACACAGGGAATCACAATTTAGATTTGTAACAAATCACCTTTGATATTTGATCAACCTCTACACAAACCTACAAATAATTTTTACTTAATCACACATAGAATCTCCTATAAGATCTGTACCTTTTCAAGACCCTTTTGCAGCCTTCTCAAACTTTTCACAATAGTGAGGACCAGTCTGATGCAGTATAGAGCAGGCAATAATTAATATTAATAAATTGGCATGAAAATAAATTGAGAGTCTGTCCTAGGTTTACATGATTGTGGCGAGACGCCTGCTGGCTAAAGACGGATTAATCTTTAAGTCAATGGCCTGAACCAAGACTGGCAAACAGTGATGGCACCTGGGGGCTTGACTTGTGCAAATTCCGTCTTGCTCAGTAGTTACAGTCAGCAGACAATCAGGTTACTAGTTAATTATGATCTGTTCCTATGTGCTTTTCCAAAACTGCATTATTCCTCAGTCTTGAACCTTGACTTTGTCAGTTCACCCCCACTGCTTCCTGCAGCACACCAGCACGCTCCCATTCACACTATGTACCTAATAAGGCAAAGATACCAGTGCCTCTCGTCCTTGCCCAGCATTGGGCTTTGACCATCCTGGTGCCCCTTGTAACTAAAATGCATGTTTAGTCTGTGTTTTATTCTGTCATCATACCTCTGAGCAGATTGGTGGTCCTAGGCCAACACCCCAATATCACAACTGGTCTACACCTTTAAGAAAACCAGTTTCATTGTTATGGTTTGTGTTTATTTGTACCCCTAAATCCTTAAACAGTCTTGGGGCAGGCTTCTAGAATTTGTGATTGATTCGTGGTCCAATGCTAGGATTACGGGTATGAGTGCTGCAACCATCCTATGGTGGGCAGCCTTCACACAATATAAGAGACAGAAAGAATCTTATTTCCACTTTCCTCCCCTTTTTGCTGTTGTTGCTTTTGCAGTTTTCTGCTGCCATGAACTGTTGCTTCTCTGCCATGACACCCTGTCTTGGAGTCAACTCATTATGGACTGAAACCTCCACAAACTGAGCTAAGTAAACCTTTCCTTCCTTACTTTTGGACATTAGGTATTTTGTCTCAGCAATGAGAGAAAATAACCAAGACATTCATATTCTGTAACTTCTCTTTAGAAAACATTTCTCTTTTCTTACACACAAAGAATGGCTCCCTTCCTATATACATTTATGGGCTAATTACCCATTCTTAATAATAGTTGGAATTGCTTATGGAAATTCTTTTAAAATTTTACTTAAAGAATAAAAACAAAACAAAACAAAGAAGAGTAGCAACAATACAGAATTTCAAGGGAAAAAAGAAAAGAACGAAAAACACTAAGAAATCACTACTTGATGAATTACGTACTGTCATCTTAGAAATAGTTGTTCAAGTTACAAAATTAAAACACACAAAGTAGACATTCAAACAGTGAGACTGTTAACAGTTCTGCTCCACAACCTAACAAAAACAGTAATATGGTCATCTATCTTACATACTTAAACACACATGCAGTTATATCCTTTAGAGCACTTTCTTTTCCTCTCTTTTTTACAGTAGCAATTACACATTTTGGGTTTTACTACTCCTACATTTCTTATTACTTTTTACACTAGAGATACAATGTGATATTTATAAATATGCTTCTTATTTATTTCACTATGAGAACAGTCTCAAGTTGTCTCCATTTCCCTATGAAGGCCTCAAGATCATCCTTCATAGCCGAGTAATATTCCATTATGATTATGGAAATTTTTTTATTTTTTTATTTTTTTTTGATTATGGAAATTTTGATGTGCTAACCACAGCTAGCTAGCCATCAGTTAACTATTTTTAAGGCTTGTGGTTGTTCATGTTTGCCTAACCAAAACCCTATAAAGTTAAATACATGGATATTTTGTTAATTGGAACTCAAGCTGCTTTATATTAAACGAACAATATTAAACAAGTTCTACCAAGTTACGTAAAGAATGAAAACACTTGGGTACATGTTTAACGTATGTGTACTCACTTATTTCTAAGTCAGTTTGGTGCCATGTAGACAGTAAATAAAAATGAGGATAATGGAATTGCGTATGGCAGGACATGCCTGCAATCCCAGCACTTAGGAGGGTGAAGCAGGGAGGCTGCTGGGAGTTCAGGCAGCCCGGGCTGCACAGTGAGCTCAAGGCCAGCTTGAGCTATGTAGTGAGACCCCGTCTCAAAAAGAATTATATTTATGACAAAATTGGAAAAGTTAAGATTTTAACGTTACCTATTAATAGGGCTAAATTTATCCAGGCTGACCTCAAGTTTTCACTCTTCCTAGCTTGGTCTCCCAAATAGAGTCAGTTATAGGCATGTACCACAATGCCAAGTATAATTGAAGTTCAAGAATTACCTTAAAGGTGCTCATGTTGTCAAGCAAGGGCTCATCACCTGATATGCATAGGGAACAAGATTATGGTATGAAGTTTTTACAAAAAGAAAATTTTACAGAGTGGCCCACTAACAAGGAGGTTAGACACTAACACTTAAATCTACCTCCCCAATTGGTTGGCGGTAGGAGATTTATGGAAAGGGAGAGGAGGAAAAGATCTTTGTTGATTAGATGATAAGAAGGGACACGTGTTTACTTTCAGGGGTGTTATTTTTGTATGGAAGATTTGAGCATGTGATGTCACGGACCAGATGGCCTGAGTTCAACTCATAACCATTCTTGTAAAACCAGTTCCAAAACTAAGAATCATTAGGGAAAGGCTTGTTTTCTAAAGATCAGCTACCCTTTTTTATGAGGTAAGTCCCAGATGTCTTATCTTACAGGTCTCCAGTAAGCCTGCCTATGTTTTTGTCACCTTGTGGGAGGAATAAATCCTCTATCTGGTGCTTGTTTCAAGAAGTTCTACAGCATTTATTTCTTTAAGAATTGTATATTACACAGTTCTTCTGTTGGCCAAGAAAATTACAGTGTGGGAGGGCCAAAATTTCACTTTGTAAGTCCCTAAAAGCTAGAAAGTCTATTCTTAGGACCTGTTATATAGTCCAGCAGGATATTTGCCAATACAGGCACTTGTATCTCTTTAAGGAGGAAATCTTTGAATCTCATGAATATTGCCAATGATCATGACCCAGTTATTATTTTGTTTTGTTTTTTGCTTTGAGACAGGTCTAGCTATGTAGTTCAGACTGACCTTGAACTTACTCTGTAGCCCAGGCTGGCCTCGAACTTGCCACAATCCTCCCATCTCAGTCTCCCAAGTGCTGGGATTCCATACAGATATGTGTCACCAGGCCTGGCTCTTCTTTTGTATCTTACACAGCCAGGAAAAAATTATTATAATGATCACAAAAGTAATGTGGCCTCAAAAGAAGTAAAAGCTGATGAGGGAAACAAGCATCCTAGCCAGCCACAGATTGAACAAACTTTGCAAGTTGTGTTTTGCCTTTTGAAATTCCCCTCTAGTCTTTACCAAGACTAAGTTGCCTACAGCAACTTATAGTATCCTGACTCTGAGGGAATCATGGTGGGTGAAAGACACCCACACCATACTTTTGTAATGTAAATATGTACTTTAGCATAAAGGTAGCCTGGTGTGCTGTGCCTGGGAAAAACAGGACCCCATCTGTGCATTCACTCACTTGGCAGATAAGGCAAGGTATAAACTGCAACTCCAAAGTAGTAAGTTTTACCCATGTAATGCATCTTGTTAAATTTCTGTGTATTTTGGATTTGTTTTTAAAAATGTTTTCTTAGCTGGGCATGGTGGCACACAGTTGTAATCCCAGCACTTTGAAGGCTGAGGCAGGAGGATCGCTACAAGTTTGAGGCCAGCTTGGGCTACATAGCGAGTCAAGGGCAGCCTGGACAACAGAATAAGATCCCTTCTCAAAAAAATAATGTTTTTAAAAAATGATTTTTCTTGCCTGGCAAGCGCAAGGTCTTGAGTTCAATCCTGGTACAAAAAAAAAAAAAAAAAAAAGATTTTTCTTGTAGAGCTAGCCCAGCTCAGTACAATGGTACATGAAAAACTAGATTTGCAAGTTTGCAGCAAGGTTGAAAGTGAGTTATCAGCTGACTTGTGCACTGATAATGATAATGGTGATGATGATGATGATGATGATGAAAATTATGATGATGACATTGACACTGACCAGCTGGGCCAAAGATCCTGTGACACCGAAACAGAGCAAGAATTGACCAATACAGATACAAGGAATGAAGACCTCCTTGATTCAGACTATAAAGAAAATATCAACGTGAGTACATAGTTGACTAATTGAAATGCAACAAAATGGTCACATATTCCTGAATGATCCAGTGTTAGAACTAGTTCTAAAAATATAATTAAGTTCTTAGCAGGGGTAATGCCTATTGGACAGAATGCCAGCCTTGTGGTTCAATGTTGGAAACTGTGCATAACAGATGATATGCTACAAGATGTTATGAAACACACAAATATTGAAATACAACTAAAGTGGTCTGTAGGCACTGATAGTAACACATGTGTTTATTATGACATCTCACTGTCTGACTGAAAGAATTCATAAGTCTGCTATACTTAGCAGGGACTTCTTATGATAATTGTAAGAGTGTAAAAGACTTGAGGGGAAGTGATTGGAGCAGGTTTGAGGTTTGCAGAATAACAATGACACTGAGGAGATTTGGTTTCTTTCAAAATTGCCTGAGGTTTGACAAAAAAAAAATCTTCCACTAAGGAAAAAGATCTGATTAACTGGCTGCTATCTGCTCATTGTTTGAGAGCTTTGTATCAAACTGCAAAGCAGTTTACACACATATGAATATGTGACCATTGAACAGCTTGCAGCATTTTGTGGCCACTGTAGCTTCAGGCAGTATTTACCAAATAAGCCTTCAAAATGCAGTATAAAAATATACACCCTGGTAAATGTGAATACATATTACACTTTTAATTTAGAAGTTTATCCTGCAATTTAGTCACCAGGTCCTTATTTGTGCAGTAATAAATTGAATGGTGTTATTATAAACAGACTTTGCTCCTACCTCCCAGACTCATTGGAAGGTGACATTCAATAATTAGTTGACCAGTTGCTCATTGATGTTACATTTGCTAAAAGAGCACCAGTTGACCAGTTGATACTGCTGATGTCAATGTTGCACCGTGATGGCAACATTGATACAGATACTTCCACACAAATGAATCCTGAGAGGGTAACTTTTTACAACAAAACCAAAGGCAGAGTTGACGTTGGTGAATTATGTGGCAACTATGGTGTAACTTGAAACACAAAGCATTGGCCAATGATTATGTTTCTTACTCAATCCTAAATATGTCTGGCATAAATAGTGTCATAGTTTACAAAAAAAATAACAAGTGCAAAATATCACAGAAAATTTTTCTTAGAGAATTTGGATTGGAACTGGTAAGAGAACAACTAACAGAGGAAGGACAAAATGTTTCTACCCAAGGAACTGCACAAAGAAATTGTTGAGCTGACATGAGAACAGGTGGGTGCAACATTATAAAGACCTACTAGAATAATAGAAAAAACAAAAGATGTCAACTGGGCCCTAAAAAAAACAAGACATGAAAGCAAAACACATGTGGTATTAGTGTAAGCAATAATAGTGTATGGAACACCCAGTTTTCATGTGTGAAGACTGTGTGGGTATGAAAATTGAAGTGGATTATTTCTGTGGTTGACGTTTGTTTGTATTTTCACTGTAATTCACATACAAATTTATTTCTGCTGTGGTTTTTTGTTTGTTTTAGGTTTTGTAAGCAAGTGAACAGGTGATGTGCATTCTGAGTACTCATCACAAATTTGGTATTTTATTTTATTGATTTTTTATTTTTCTTCTAAATGCACATTGTGTAATATAGTAAGGAGCTCCTGACAAAAGAGGGAGACAAGAGAGATGACAAGTATAGGCTGCCACACAGGAAAGCTAAACACATGTGCCGTCAGTGGAAGTGAGATGTGTGTATGGAATGTGCAGTTTTCATGTACAAAGACTGCCTTGAGCACGACAATGAAAGCAAAGACTATTTCTGTGGTAGACTTTTGCTGTTATTTTTTTTAACTTTTGTAAGCAAGTAAACAGTTGACATCAGAAATACTGTGAAGCCAGGCATGGTGGTGCATGCCCATAACCCTAACACTCAAGAGGCTGAGGCGAGAGGATCATTGTGAGTTTGGGGCCAACCTGGGCTACAAAGCGAGTTCAAGGCCAGCCTGAACTACATAGTGAGACCCTGTCTCAAGAAGACAAAAAACCCAAACCAAAGCAAAACAAACTGATGTGCGTTCTAGACATATTCTTACATATTAAAATGTTAATTTTTTATTTTATTGATATTTTATTAAGTGCAAATTGTTTAATATAATGAAATTCATAAAATTAAAATTAATTCATCAGTAGAAGTACCTCTAAAAAATAAATGTGGGCATTATATGCCCCCAGAATGCACTTTTCAAAAAATTTTGCCATGCTGTCCCTGAAGGACAAAGGGAGGAGGGTTTGTCCGCACTGTGTGTGGAGACAGGGTGGCCCCGGGAAGGTCATAGGCATTCTGCACTGCAAGGAAGAAGCAGTGGAAGGAAGCAGCTCCACACTTTTGGAGTGAAATGAACTTCGCAGCTGTCCTCCTGAGAGCAGACTGACAGGGGTAACAAGAACAGCTTCAATCCTTTTAGATTCTAGAGGCAGCAGAGGTTTCTAAAGGAAAAGTTCTGAACTAGAGGAAGTCAGTCATTTCTCAAACTGTACAGTTTTATTGTGGGGAAAGTTATGTGCATTTTCTCTTCTCTCCAGAAGTTCTGAATGGAAACCATTGTGTGCCTGGAATCCTAAGGCATTTGGCCATTTTTTTGTTTGTCTGTTTTACCTGAGTTTGTTTTTATTTTGCTTCAAGCTTTTCTTTATGCAGTTCACTTTCCAGTCAGCATATCTCGAACTCTCTTGCTAACAAACATTTTTCTCCTAATTTTTTTTTTTGGTACTAGGGATCAAACTCATGACCTCACGCTTGCCAGGCAGGCACTTATGCTGCTGAGCTAAATCCCTGGCCCTCTCCTAGTTTCTATGATGTAAACAAAGAAGCTTGGCTATCTTTAATGCTGTACCTAACAGGGGAGTTTAAGAATATTTTGATAGCTCTTAAAGACACTGTAGAAAACTTAGGTAGGCCATTTATTCTCCTCTATTCACCAGACATCTTCAGCAAAAGCCCTGGGGTGTGAGAGTGCGGCTGGGGATGGAGCAGGATTGGTTTTGGGTAGGTAGGGGTAAAGTGAGGAAGGGAGGCAGAGCTTGGCGGCATGGAGGAAAATCTTCACTGTGAGGCTTGCAGTGGAACACCTGAGGAGCCAATCGATGTTTCATGGTTCCTCCCAATTGCGGGGTGCTCGGTAGAGCCCAGGGTACCATGATGTGGCTCTGAGCAATGGTCCTGCCAGGTGGAGATACTTTTTTTCTAGGGCAGAACTGTGTGCCTCCTAGAATGGGGTCTCTGAAAGAAAGGGGCTTGTCAGTCCCACGACGCTAAGGTGAGGTGGCAGGTGAACTATGGCAGAATCTTGTCCCCAGGCTGCCTGCTAGGATGGCAGATCCCAAGTTCCCCTGTGTTCTGAATGTGAGCAGACTCAGCCAGGGCTCTGCAGGGTGCCTCTCCTGAACTACACACCACACCCTAATCCCAGCCAAGCCTGAGCTCTAAGTGGTCGGGGCCTTCATACTAAGGCGCCTGGTGCTGATAGCTGAAGGGATTCAGCCAATGGGAATGGGCAGCCAAACGGGAATGGCCGTCCAGCCAGCCAGTGACGCTTGGATTAGGCTGGCCAATCTGGCACAGAGATTGGAGTCACTGGTACCCCAGCAGGTGGTCAGAAGTTTTGGCAGTGCGCTCGTTAGGCCTGGGTTTGGCTAGGTCAGAGGCCTGGGTATTTTGCCTTCTGCAGGTGGTCAGGAGGGATGCATGGCAGCTCCAGGTCAGCTGGGTCAGAACAGGACCAGAGAAGACAGAGAGGAGAGCACCAGTCACAGAGGGCAGAGAGTGAATGAACTCAGGGGCCAGGGAAACTCACCTCTTTCCCACGAACCACGCTGAACTCGAGGGTTTGATGAAGACCCACAGTCCAGGGGCCTGAACCCTTAGCCTCACCTCAGCACAGGACAAGGTCTTGCCAACCATTTTTGGCAGAGCCTGGGGCCTCAATCCATTCACTGCAGCAAAAAACCTGACTCCAGCAAACACCCGTGGAAAGCCTTTCAGCTGCCGGACTGGAGCAGGCCATCAGTATTTGTGCGTAGATTGCTTTAAGAGCTATTATGCCGCAGGGCCCCTGTAGATTCCAGGCTTCAGGAAAACTGTATTTCCTGGTAGGGACTTATTACAGTATGTGGGGTGAGGGTGCTGTGGCTTCTTTTCTTTTCCTCTTTGTGTTTTTGGAGACAGAGTTTCTATATGTAGCCTAAACTGGCCTCAAACTTATGATCTTCCTGCCTTATCCACACTTAGATTAAAGATGTGTGCCACTGTGCCCAGCCTTGCACATGCTTTTTGATATTCCACCTTTGGGTTCTTTTCTTTTTTTGATTTCCCCCAATCTCTACTTCATACATCACGCTATTTCACAGAGCGTTGTTAGGGAAGAAGTCGAGGAACCCAGGTTTGAGTTTCCTCCCTGTAAAATGAAGATACAGCGTTCTCACACTGACCATTGCTTTCAAAAGGGTATTATGAGTTACAGGATGTCTCATCTCTTTGAAGTGAAAAGCAAAAGGAGAGCTGGGCCTCTAGGAACTTGTGCTGGCCATGATTTGAGGGCATATTGATGAGACCCAGGGAAGCTGTGCTTCCCTTGATTTCTGTGGAATCTGAAGCCTGACCAGTTCCCATCACTTCTTGGCTGTGTGAACCTTTGTGCAAGTTGCTTAGCCTCTTTGTTCTTTGTTCTGTGTACTTAAAATGGGGATTGATGATATCAGTCTTATAAGGCTGTTAGTGAGTTTTGAATTAGTTAAAAGAAGTGGAATGCTGAGAATAGTTTCCTGCATGTAGCAGTTTTGTTATTATTCTTACCTACACCTGCCTTCTTTCCTCCTAGAAATTTAGAACGGTGGGATCAGGACCTTGTTACTTATCCCTTGATCAGAATTCCTTAACCTATTGCCAGTGAACCTTAGGCTTGTGTTTCGTCCACATCATTAACTTGATCTGAAAGTACAGCACAATTTATATGTGCCTACTGGCCCTCTGCTGGGTGTTTTTATTAAATAAAAGTTGGAAGGTATTCTTATGCCCAGTCATTCACTGTGAGCTGTGTTGTTAGGTGAAACCTGAGAAGTTCCCTGGATGTCTGAGATAGATTCTGCCAGCCTGATGCTTAGCTATCTGTAACATGACATCTGCCCAACTTGGTAGCAGGCCCAGAGAAGCAACTTATTTCTCCAAGAGTAACTTTTATGTTCTTCTAGTTCCAGAAATGAACCTTCCACTCCCTTCTTGAGCGTGCACCAGACCCTCTCCAATCCCAAGATTCCACAACCACCCAAACCTCCACCCCCAGCCCCCAGTAAATCTCTCTGTTTCCTGTTTTACAAAAGCAAATAATCCTTCAAATCAGCAGTTGATACAGTCATTTTGCCCTCTTCCCAAACTCCTCCCCCAGCCAGACCTGTGAAAGTACTTCCACTTCTTTGTTCTTACCAAGGGTACTTGTGTCTCTTCTGCAGCCCTCCTGTGCCTGCAATAAAGGCCTCTTTTCTACTTTCGTTGTCTCTTTACTGGGCCAAAATCATACCTGTTTTTTCATTAGGTGACACTTCATTTCCAGTCTTACTTGGCTTGTGCAGTTCATTTAATTTAATTTAATTTAATTTAATTTATTTTATTTTATTTTATTTATTTATTTATTTATTTATTTTTGGTACCAGTGATCAAACCACTACCTCAAGCTTGCCAGGCGGGTGCTTGTGCTACTGAGCTAAATCCCCAGCCCCTATTTTAGACATAGTACCAAAAGGCTATGATTGCAGCACGGTGGGTTTTTCATGTTTCTGGAATGGCTGTGGGACTCAGAAGGGGAATTTCTGAGCAGCCTGGCAGCACTTCTTGTTAAGGAAAAGGGAAGCTTGGTAGGAATCTAATGGTACTACTGTTAGGTAATCAGTGTGGTCCCTTGCATTACCAGTCAGAGCTTCTAAGTGTCTTTGGTTCATTTTTGACTCAGGGAAGTAAAGGTTAAAGAATGGTATCTACGGGCCGGGAATTTAGCTCAGCAACATAAGCACCTGCCTTGCAAGCACACGATCGTGAGATCGATCCCTGGTACCAAAAAAAAAAAAAAAAAAAAAAAAAAAAAAAAAAAAAAAAGAATGATATCCATGAGGTAGGATCTTTGTTGTCTGACAGTCAGCACAAAGAGGTTAGGTGTCTGTGCTCACCAGGCAGGTGGATGTAATTGTCTGTGGACAGATGATTCCCTTCCTAAGGGTTTAAAAATCCCTCTCAGTTTCTCTTGGTGCTACCTGGGTGACCCACGGAAGAGTGTTTTGTCTTCCATTTCTTCCTTTCCAAAGAAGGCAGGGTGGTATGATCAAGAAGTAATCACAAAATAAGGAAGTGAATTTCCGAAGACGAGCAAGCTTGCTGCAATAGCCTGCCAGCCAGATTTGGCTGAAGTACAGATGGTGTAAGCTTAGTGATTTTTAGCTTTGGACTAACACAGTTTAATGGTTCTTTAGGTTTGATAATTGGATATTGGCATGGTGAGAGTGGAGGAGAGTGTTTTTGAATGTTCTCTACAATGTGTGCTTGAATGAGAAGGCAAGGAGTGATAATGCGTTGAGTGTTTGAGGCAGAACAATGTTGTCATTGTTATCATTTCTGTGGTTTGAATAAAATATTTTGAAAAAGAAATCCAGGACATTTGAATGGGCAGAATATAAGGAGTTGACTTTTGTCTTATATGCTGAATGGCGTTTTTTAAAAAAAATCATCAACCGCCTTCCAGAGTGTGTATGACTACACATGCAGGCCACAACCATTTATTCTTTTCATAGCTTAATAAATATATATTGGCTGTAACCCTAGAAATCTGGGAGACTGAAGTAGGGGAATCGCAATGCTGAGCACAGCCTGGGCAATTTAACTACTTAGTGAGACCCTGTCTCAAAATTTAAACAAACAAACAAAGAAACAAACAAACTTAAAAAAGGCTGGGAATAGCGCTCAGTGCAAAAGTGCTGGGTTCAAGTCCTAGTACCGAAACAAAATTAAACAGAAATTCCAGATATTGATTGAACAATTAACGTTAATTGGCTCCTGAGAGACTCAAGGAAGAACCCACCAGGTATACTGCAATGAGTAAAACAACATACATGTATAATAAAGTATATTGTAATGAACTCAGAATGGAATATAAAAAATTTGACCAGGAATGACAAAAACACTTGTCTAAATTCCTCTTCCACTTAGATCAGTATCATTTACAATTTGTTTATGGTAAAGATACGCATTTGGAAATTAGGGGGGCTCATTGCTGGTAAGTCTTATATGGCATTCTTATTTGGGTTTCAACTTTAATAATCTGGTATTTGTTAAAACTCAAGTTTTCAGTGCTGAGATTCTAGAAGATAGGTGTAGAACACTGATGGTGAACCTTTTAGAGATAAGTGCCCAAACGGCAACCTAAAACGCACTAATTTATTGCAAAGTGCCAACACTACAATTAAACCTGAATATCGAAGCTTTAGTTTAGAAAAAAGAATTCATAGATTAACATGATTTGTCTTAAAAGAAAAAGAATACATGTGCCATAGGTTCAGCACTATTGGTATAGAGTGTGTTGATAGAAGGATTTTCCAAAAAGAAAGCAGAGGCTGTTCAGATAGGAGCAATCAGAGTGGAAAGGAAGCACTTTTCAGCAGTGTGGGATGACAGAGGTGAGGCTCTTTCACTTTTTTGGTAGGATGGATGGTTCCCGTGGATATTTAAGAGGAGCATAATCAATACATAGAGGACTGTCCTTTCCCTTCTAAATTTGGAATCGCCTGAGAAATAGATTGGATAATAAGGAGATGGAAATTTTAAAACTCAGCCTTACTGGCAAGGCCGCCTAGAGAATGTGTTGTAATCCATGTGCAGATGGGCTTGCTAACATCCCCTGCTCTCCCCAGGTGAACTTCACCAACGTGACCTGGGGACACGGGCTGCCCAACTCCCAGCCTCTCCACGCAGATTGCTGGGGCAGGACCTAGCGGAGCGCTGGCCTGCAGACTAGGCCCGGGCCTCCTGGGCCTCAGCTGTCCTGGAGAGCCCAGGTTGTCAGAGGGCTGGGGAATGAGACTGATGTATAGCTGAAGTCTCTCCTCGGGGGAATTTGAAGCTGTGAAATAGTGGCCCTCCACTGCCAGTACGCTGGTGTGATGCTTCCTTCTGCCCTTCCTGGAAGAGTGAAACATGAATTTACATCATTAGGTAGAACCAGAACGATTAAAGATCTGTGTCCTTAAAAGCTGGTAAAGCCAGACCCAGTGTGGTGTACATTACTGTAATCCCAGCACTTGGGAGGCCAAAGCAGGAGGATCGTCACAAATTTGAGGCCAGCCTGGCTACATAGTTCAAGACCAGCATGAACTACACAGTGCAACTCTGTCTCAAAAAACAAAACAAAACAAAAGCTCTCAAAACAAAACAGGTAAAGTTGGCCATGGGGAAGGGGCTCTTAGTCCTGTTTGAAACATTTGAGGTAATATGCAAAGATGGAGATTGGAAAGTTCCCTGGTTTATTAAAGGGGAGCTGGGGGTGCTTATTAAAAAGTATTTTTCTATATCATTAAAATACATTTTGCTTCAATTTGGGGCAAAAATTATTCCATTCTATCCTGGACCACTTAGATCTTGGTTTTTTTTTTTAGATTTGTCTATATCACCAAAATCCTTTGCTCTAATTGGCTTTAAAAGTCTTGCCATCAAAAATATGGTTAAGCAGCTGGGCATGGTGCACACCTGTAATTCCAGCACTGTGGGAGGCTGAGGCAAGAGAATCACACGTTTTAGTCCTACCTGGGCAATTTTACCCTTTCTCAAAGAAGAAAGGGCTGGATAAAAGAAATCACCAACAGAGTGAAGAGACAACCTACAGAGAGGGAAAAAAACCTTAGCCAGCTGTTCTTAAGACAAAGGACTAGTACCTAGAACACATGAGGAATTGAAAAAAAAATCAGACTCCACCCATTTAAAGACTTAATCCAAAAATGGACATCTGAAATGAATAAAAACTTCTCAGATGAAGAAGTACAAATGGCAAATAACAGCATGAAAAAATTTTCAACATCACTGATCATTTGAGAAATGCAAATTAAAATAATGCTGAGATTTCATCTTACTTCAGAAAGAATTGCAACTATCAGGAAATCAACCAATAAAAAATACTGGTAGGGCTGTAGGGAAAAAGGAAGCCTTATGCACTGTCAGTGGGAGTGTAGAGTGGTGCAATCACTGTGGAAATCAGTGTGGAGAGTCCTCAAAAAGCTAGGACTATAGGTCCCATTACCCAGGTTTTCTCCTTCTTAGTATCTCTCTGAAAGTATTAAAAACATCATACCACAGTGATATATGCACACTCATGTTTATAGCAGCACAGTTTGTAGTAACTAAATCTTGGAAACAACTCAAATGCCCATCAACTAATGAATGGAAAAAGAAGATGTGGGTTTTTTTTTTTTTTAATACAATGGAGTACTACTAGCCATAAAGAAGAATAAATTTGAGCCATTACTAGGTGAATGGATGTACCTCGTGACCATGCTCTTAAGTGAAATAAATCAGACACATGTGTGTAAATCACATTGTCTCTCTGGTGTGAGAAACTAAAAGTGTAAGGAAGGACCAAAATGAATAGTAGGCATTATGAAATAGGAAGAAATTGTTCAAAACGGAAAGATTTACTGAGGGAGTGGGAGATGAGCAAAGAAGAATAAAATAGAAACAAAGATTTGTAAATAAAGAGAGGAAGAAGGTTTGAAGGGAAGGGAGGGGAATGGGGACAAAAGAGGAATCGAGATGTTTCACATACAGGTACAAATTCCCTATGATGAATGCGGTCATTATGTATATCTCAATTGTACCAATAGACTTAATTAAAAACATACAAGTTACCTTAAATACTTAAGAATTGCTTTTCAAGATTTTACCATAAGATTGTGTTTTTCTTAGTTTAAAACTGAGTACAGAGAGTCAAGCATGGTGGCGTACACCTGTAATCCAGCACTTGGGCGGCTGAGGCTGGAGGATCAGGCAAGTTTGAGACCAGCCTGGGCTACAAAGTGAGCGCATGGCCAGCCTGAACCACATAGCAAGATCCTGTCTCAAAAAGACAATACAAAACAAAGAAAAACTGAGTATAGAATTGGTTACATCTGAAGAAACAAAGAAGTACTTAGATGCAATTATTTGTTTTGCATTTATCGTAAGTACATGTAAAGATCCATAGAATCATGATGGAGGTGAGGAAATAAAATGCAATTATCTCCTGATTTCTAATAGCCACCTGCAAAGTGGCCATGGGATGGAGATTTGGAAGCTTTTCAGTGCTTAACAATCTCGTTAAGCAAAATGTTACTTGGTTTCAACAGTTGGAATTAGAATGAGGACACTGAGATTAACAAACATATCATTGTTACATTGTTGAAAAGATTATTTGAGATTTCTGTTGAACAGCCTAGTGGGCATAGCATTGTAGGGAAGTTCAGATTTCAGCCTCTTCACTGTCGTACTCCACTGCCTTTGGGCTTGGGTTATTTCAGGTTGGTTTTTGTTATTTATTTTCTATTATGTGATTAAAAATGTTACTGTTGATTTTTCCTGCAAATAATAATGAATTAGAATTTTTGATAGCATAAGAAACATACTGGTCTGTAGATGATAAAAAAAATCAACTTTTGTACAAATGTTCATATATGGATTTGTCACATAATTTTTACAGATATAGGCTTTATTGTGTTTTGCTAATACATAGAATAGTTTAATTTGTTTATAGCTGTCAATTTAATGTATTTTTATGCTTTATTTATGCTTATTGTAACTTTTTCATATGTGGTTTTAACACTTGTGAAAATGTGTCACTGTGGGTTTCATCTGGTGTAATGCTTACAATTTCCAATTCACTTGGTTATACCTGATACATGTTTACATGGAAATTTTTTAGCTAGGGATATACTCTGTGGTACAGCATCTTATTAATTTTATTAATTGCTGGTTGGCACTTTAATTTTTCCAACATATGCTTTGATATTATATGCAAGTGAAGACCGTTTTTTGTGTTTCAATCTTAATCGCTTCCTACTGTTTTTTGTTCTTTCTTGTGTTTTGTCTGTATCCACTGATATAATTTTAGGATTTTTTTGTCCAGATTTTATTGCAATGAATGAGATTAACTTTTCAATAATGCTGTCAATATATTTAATAATTTCTTCTCCATTGTCATTTAAAAACTGCATGAATATTGAGCAATGACATGTCCCATTATCTGTGGAGTTATTTTCATTTTTATGTTGCCATTGTTTTGTCTGACTTTCTGAAGTTGCTATCTTTGTTCTTTTCCAATATGTATATTCATTGTTCTTAATTTCTTTCTTTTTTAAAAAATTTTATTTAAAAAGAAATAAAAACAGAATAAAGGGTATCAACAATATAGAATTCCAAGGAAAAAAGGAAAAGAGCAACAACAACAACAAAAAACTAAGAAATTATTACTTGACAAATTACATACTGACTTCTTGGATGTTCTTAATTTCTTTTGAAGCACTCATTTCTGGGTCTCTAAAACAATTATAAAATGTATATTCACCTTCAGATATTATGACTTTTAATTTGAAATGTGTCATTTAAAAATTCATAATTTGATCTCTAATTCTTAGGAGTATTCTAAATGTATTTCTGTGATTCATTTCTAATTTTATTCCCATATTGCATAAGGACTTGCTTTGCATGATTTCCATTCCTTTAAAAACATTATGTTCTTTATTATTGCTCTGAAAATTGTCTATGAGGGTGACTATTTCTTGCGGTTTTGGGAGGACTGCATACCAAGCAGTTATGTGATAAAACATTATGCAATATCCCTCTAAAATATGATGTTGATTTCATTTGTGTCTATATAGATTTTTGTGTCTTCTTCAGCTGTCAATTAGTGATGGAGTTGTTTTGAAGTCCTCAGACATAGTTGTAAATAAATGATTTTTTGCCTTCACACACACAGAAGGCTGGGGTTATAGCTCGGGTGAAGTCTTTAAACCTAGTACCAACACACACACACACACACACACACACACGAGTATGACTTCCTTATTTTTATTAGGTATCTCTTATTCATATTCTGAAAGCTGTAATTATTTTTATAGTAGTCTAATTCAATGGAAATCTTTTCATACAGTTAAGAGTTGAGTCTGAGACCAAGAGATAGAGGGATGATGGCAGGTAAGGGAAAAGGCCTAAAGAAACTAAAATAAGCCTGAAAAAATTGGAGCACAAGGAACCAAGACCTAGTTAGAGTACAAAAGAGGAAGGACAAATGAAATCTGCTTGCCTGACAGTGAACGTCTAAGAACAGCGACAACTGTATACCTTTATGTTGGTACTCCTGCCAAGTTTGAAATCAATACCAGTGGGCACCCAGCAATGACAAACTGCCTCCTTTAGCATGCCCATCAAAATTGCCCACCAAAGGCTGCATGCAAACCCGTAGATTTCAGTGCCCCTGCAGAGTCCTCCCCTGGAACCCTTCTTGACTAATGAGAGCTTTCCTTTGTTCTTTCTAATAAACCACAGTGAGTTGGCTGCCTGCTACTGATGGCAGACGTCATTCTTTGTTATCTACAAAACACAGACCCAGAAGAAGGGTAAATTGGCTACTAATCATACATAGTAACAAAATGCTGGCTCTGAACTTACTAGTTCTTTCTTGCTGATTCTTTTCCCTTTTCTTCTTTTCAAAATCCTATTATAAGAACATAGGCCCTCAGCTGTCCACCTTGGTGTTGAGTCCTGAACAGAAAATGACAGGTGGTAATTTACAACTTTATGTTATTGTCTAATTTTAATTTGAAATTTGGCTTATGGACCTCTTGAGATTTGGCCATCCTGGGGCTGGGAGGACCTACCAAGAAATCAACTATCCAGCCTTTCTGGAAAGTAAGCTGTGCAAGCCACCTTTCTGGAAAGTAAGCCATGCAAGCCACGCGGGTTTCAGGGAGAGAAAAATCAGTGCCTTCCATGAACCTGCAGGAGCGCGGGCTGAGAATCAAACACCGCGCCCCACCCCTCCACCCTATAAGTAACCAGCTGGTTTGGAGGACAGGCTGAGTTGATAGCAACTAAGGTACATAAAGCAACTAAATGCTTGTATTGTTTGGTTGATTTTTGAGGCCTGGGGCCAGTGGTCTGAGCATCTCTTAGGAGGATGATAGTATGCAATATAACAAATATGGGGGATTGTCTTCTATCTTGTCTTTGAAGTCCAATGTTGTTCTCACTGTTTTGCTTTGTTCTGATTAACTGTTTTGCTTTATTCAATATTGTTTTGATTGGTTTTATTCTGTTTTGTTTTTGGTTTGATTTTGCTATACTTAATTGACAAGTATTGTGAAGATAATAAGATATACAATGATAGCTATTGTTGTTTTCCTAGTATCCTGCTTTGAAGTTCTGTACCAATTTTGCTGCATTGTTTTGAGTGGCTTTGCTCTGTTTTGTTTTGTTGGATTTTACTATCTTTGGCTTATGGTAGTAGTAGAAATTTTTCAGGTTTTCCTTCTTGGTATTTGTTCCACCAGCTTCACTCAGAAGTCACATTTTGTGACTTAGGATATAGATGAAAATGGATTTATAATCGCAGATGTCTGCCTAACATCTTATTTTTAGCTCAGAGTTGAACAACTATTAGCTTCACGTTTCTTAGCAATAATGCTTGCAAAGACAAACTTGTTTCCAAACTTGGCTTAGTGACTTCTACTGTGATGTTTCAGATACCTATGGAGCAATACAATGTCCAGTGACCAGCCGTCTTTCACTGTAGGCCTTAGTCAGAATGTAAAGTGTTTCTCCTTGGTAGTTTTCCTGAAGCATTGTTCATCCTGATTTGTTGCAGTATTTTTGCAACTTCTACATTTTATTCTATTTCATTCTCTCTAAGTTTCCCAGGCAGATTTGGAACTAAAAATCTTCCTGCCTCAGTCTCTCCAGTAACTGGGACTGCAGGCACTGCCCCAATGCCCAGCTAACTTCTACATTTTCCAAAAAACCTGGAGGAGGCATAATTTCCAAGGTCAGTTCTTTGAGTAAGTACTACCAAATAATGGTGATGGAGAATTGCTCCACTTGACTGACCTACTTTTTTCTTCTGCAAGTTAAGATTTTAGGTTACTGGTGGGGCTGGTATGGAGTATTAGATTTTGAGTCCTAGATATCAGTAATTTGAAAGAAAATGAAAAGATTCTAAAAATTACTAAGTAGGTATAGAAGTGTGGAGTAGGAAAACTGGTGTGAGATTAGTGTTGAACTGATCTAGAGAAGGAAGGACATATGCAGCAGTGGTTTTTTGTATTTGAATTTTTAACCATGTGAATATATTACATAATCAAAAATAAGCTAATTAAAATATAAATGAAAATGAATTTGACTTGGGTGTGAGGATGCACAGTTACAGATACGAAGCCCTTCTGGACCTCATCATGCTTGGGAGGAGTCCACATTTGTAGTTTTTGGAATTCCAGTAAATAATTCCAGTCTACCACTTCCAGTGCAATCCTCAGTGAGAATAAAGACGCTAAGGTGTATTTGTGGTTGTGGGGAGCCAAGGGGTCCTAAGTTCAGCTAGAACGATGGCTGACCAGAACGAAAGCCTTAACCCAGGACCAAACTGGGTTTTATTAATTCATGAAGAGGGAAGTGGCTCAGGGATGAGTGACTGAGAGAACGGTGGGAAGTACATGAGCAGCATGAGCTGGGCTAGGTGGGGGCCTGACCCCATCTCCACAATACACACAGAGAGCAAGATGCAGAAATAGTAATCCGCATGTCACGGATGAGTAAGTACCTTGTGTTTAGGGGTAAGGGTCAGAGCTTCACTTTGATGTGTACTCTTCATGCCCTGAGACGTCATATTTCCTGAGCCTCAGTCTCAGTGACAGTGCAGCATCACTTGGCCTATTGACTTCTCCCTTCTGCACTCCATGGAGCATGCAAAGGAGCCCACAACCAACTACTTTGACAAGAAGCTTGCCATTCCCAAGATGAAATTAGTGACAGGTTCTTGGACAGGACATTGTTGCCTAGAAAAAGCTTGTACAGATCTGATGGACTCAAACTCAATGGTTTTGGATCAAATTTTGGCAGCCAATCCAAGATTGGATTTTTGAGATCAGATTAAATAAACTATTTGGGAAGATGAGACCTTGGACACAGTTGCTAAGTGGTACTGGAAAGCATTTTTTGATCAGGAAAGAAGAATTTCATGTTTTTGTTTTTTAGCCATGGCACTCTCATTCCATTCGGATAGTGACTGGTCAGTGTTTTAGTAACTTAGTAACTATATCCCCCGCTCAAGTTGGTCCGTGATCCTCAGTTACCCAAGGCCTGGTTTCCTGCCTCCCCTAATCCCAGGTTCTCTGAGAGTTCTGTATTAGGGTAGCAGACAGGAAAAGGGTGTTTTTCAGTGTTTCTTTTGTCTGCATATTTTATGTCTAACCTAGGGTTCCTCTATAGGATGGAGTTCTCATTACCTTTGCAGACACTTTCATATTTCTCTCTTTGGACAAATATGGTGAGGAGGGTGGGAACAGAGGAGCCAACCAAAGGAGATACTACAGTGAGATTGTAGGAGACAATTTGAGTGACTCCCCTTAAATACAGAACAATTTCTGCAACATTGATTATATCAAGGCTTTTGACTATGGTATTTCTTTCTCTCTTCAATTGGCTCTAAGCATTACAAATAAGGCTAGCCAGATACTGATATGTAATCTCTAAAGCCATCAGACAGTCTCCTGTTTCCTCACATGGTGCTCTCTATAAAAGATATGAGCACAGTGGGATGACAGAGCCAGTCAGCTCCAGGAATGTCAACTGGGTATGAGCCTCAAAATAAAGAAGCTATGAGTCCCCAGGGCACAAAAGTTTACATATCAGAAACTAAAGCAACAGCCTCCTAAAACAATTCAACTGCTTCCTTAATTAAATTATGCAGATTGATCCTTCTGCATGTCATTCTCCCTGCATTTTGCAAAGATGCGTTTCTCCCTATCTGACTAGCTGGCTCAAGTTATTCACGTAGTTCCCACCATCCTCACTGTCACTCATCCCTGAGCCACCCCCCTTCTTCACAAGATAATAAATTATGGGAGAGGCCTAGGATCAAGGCCTTTGTCCGCACATCCTCACGGGGATTAGATCTAGGACCCCTTGGCTGCCTTTAACTTGGAATGTGTCTTGGTGTCTTTACTCTTCCCGTGGGTTGCATTGGACATGGGAGACTGGAATTAACTTGCTGGATTCCAATAACATCTCAATGGGATTATAACTTTTTGGATTGTGAGGAGGACCGGCAAAGGGACTACAACACTTGGATTACAATACTCAATACTTGGCTTTTCAATATAAGATCATGGCTGTGCTTTCCCTTTGGGGTTGTGGAAGCTTCGGAGCCTTTGTTTGTCTGTTTTTCATTTTTTGAGACAGAGTCTCACCTGGTAGCCCAGGCTAGCCTCAGACTGACTATGTAGCCCAGACTGGCCTTGAACTCACAGCAATCCTCCAGCCTCAGCCTTGCAAGTGCTGGGAATACAGGTATGTGCCACCACGCCTGAGTAGAAGAAGTTTTTGGCTTTCTCATCACTGTTATGGTCCTCACATTTGGATATGAGGTAGATGTTGCAGGCTATTCGTTAGCTTCTTTTTTTTTTTTTAAAAAAAGAGTTTTTTATTATAAACAGAGTAATAACAGTGTTAGTATGGTTTAATTGTATTGTGTGTATCAATGGAAAGCCAATTCACCTGTGGGATAATTTCAAAGGAATATAATCTGTAGCAGAGACTTACGTGCAAGAAGGCCTGCAGAGATTCCTAGCTCAGGTGACTAGATGCTCTACTACCATCCTGTCTAGACTTTTGGCCCCAAGTTGACCATCCTGATAATAGAACATCCTAGAAAGGGTTAGGGAAGAAGTTACAAAGTTCTTTGGGGCTGTGGAATTAGAGTGGTTCTGTTTACATGGGGTTACTCTTTTTTCTTTTTTTCATGGGGTTACTCTTGTCTTTTATCTTACAGTGGTTCTGTTTTTCTCATCCTGGTTTATACCAATTGTACCTTGATTGAAACTTCCCTGTTTTAGACCAATGATGAATTGCAGGTGATAAACTGGATATCTATTGTCTGTGCTCCGACACAGGTACTCCTATAATTTGTACCACTTTTTGCAGTTATAGAACCTTTCCATTTGCAGTAATTTGAAACTGATTTCTGCTTACCACCCAGGCTGAAATGTAAAGATTGTATCTAGTCTATGAGTAGGTAGTGCAGGTTGGCTCAAGGCCTGCAAGAGAAGTGCTGAATCAGCTAAAAGTATGAATGAAAAGGATTTTTTTAAATGAACAAATATCTCTGCCAAACAGGTGATTATTTAGATGAGCATAGGTGAGCAGAAGCATGAAAAGTGTGGGTGATCAAGAACTGATTCTGTATGCTGAGGCCTGCCTCACATTTGTTAGTGTAAAGCTAACAACAACAAAGCCTTAGGAGTCGCTTTCTCTCTTTAGAATACTAATGGTGCACTGCAACACATTTGTTTTGTACATCTTCAATGCAATATAAAATATCAAGGGGCAATAAGCCCTTTGGGTTTCTTGGTTCTCTGATGATTCCGTATTCTTTTTAAGATAAGTAGCTGTTGCACAAGAAGTTCCAAGGGGTAAAGGGTGCTGAGGGTCCCCCAGTACTGTGTTCAGCCTCTAGCTCATGTTCTGGTAAAGAGTACTAGTTGGTATTAGCACGCTACGAGCCAGGACTGAAGGGCATGTTCATGTCATACTGTTCCAGCTGCTGTGCCCCACAGTTCCAGCAGGTGTGGATATCGTGGGAGCTGTCATCATGCCGCCAACCATGTACCCACATTCTGCCTTAGTCAAGGTGAGTAAGGCCCTTATCCAGTGGCCCCTTGGAGAGTTCTTGACATCTTTTTTCCCTTAGTTGCCAGGGGAACCAACTTAGTTTGCCAATCCTAGAACCCTCAGGGAACAAGATATTTCCAAGGCTGTTTGTTCTATGTTTTAATCACTAAATTGACCAGGAATTACTGACTGGCAGGGAAGCCGGGACTAGCAATCTTCATAAGGCCTGAAAATGCACCACACTTTTGTGTTTAAGCCCTGAAACCTTGGGTAGCTTTGTGGAGGTCAGGAGTAAAGAAGCTCGGTCAGAAGCCTTGCTTATTTCAGTAAGTCTTACATAGTCACTTAGATTTCAGAGGCCATTGTAATTAGGGTTATATACTTTAGGACCAAAATCAGCTTGGTTTTGTAGATCAGTGGTCCTTCCAGCCATAATATCTGAGAGTGCTGTGGTCACTTAGTTACTGGTCCCTAGATGGAGAACATGACAGCAGTGCTGTCAGTGAGCATGGAGTTCTTAGTTGCTTAACGGGCTAGGATTTAGGCGAGTGTTCGTTTGCTTATATTTCCTCTAGTCACTTGTTGATCCTCTTAATCTTTCAGCTGACTCCAAATTTCTGAATTGTTACAGGGGAATTTGTTGTAACTGGTCAAGAAATGATTGCTGCTATACTTTCTCTGGTCCAGACTGATAAAATGTAATGATAATTAGGACCTTTGAGAAGCCACTAAGTACTTTTTCATTGAATCCTGCATTGCTCTCTTTGTTTCCTTCATAGTTAAAGTCATCTCAGTTTTTGCTGAAGCATTTGTTGAGAAAACCAATCAGTAGGTGGTGAGTAAGCCAGGGTCACAGGTGATAGCAATTGTGAGGCTGCAGTGGGACAGGAAAATACAATGACTTGGAGCCTGAGGCAATGGATCTGTTGGCCCAGTGCCGCCCCTACATGCCTGTGTCCCAGTCAGAGCTGACAGTCTGGGCACTGACCAGGCTTAGTCTCTGCTGTCTGATCTTTTGACTGAGAAGGGAGCTGACCTCAGACCCAAGATTGCCTCCAGCTATCATGGGGTAACTATGCATCAGTTTGACTCTTTGTCATCCTCCTGGTTCCTGCATGACAAGTTCTGCCTCACTGCTTGCCCGTCCTGTCCTTGGAGATAAGGATCAGTTGGGAAAACTTGGCCAATAGAAAACAGAAACTGTGATGAGGACACATTTTGTTTGTCAAATCAAATTCTGTGTCCTTCTGATTCCAATCGCCTCAGTAGCCTTGACCACTTATTTCACACTGACAAAGCCTCTGACTCTCGGTTCTGCTTTAACTGAGGGCTCCCAATCTGAGTAGCCCCTCATGTTTCAGGCTTCCTAAGGGCTTCACTGCCTGTCATCATAAAAATGCCTCAGTCTTAAGTATCGTCATGTACACTCTGAATTGGTTATGAGTTTTGAAGGCCTGGGGATACGGAAGATTATGGAGTATTCCCAGTCTCTGCCACGTCACAGCTTGCACCCAGGTTTTCTCCACCCTACCCCTTACAGAGGATTTGTGCTCTGCAGGGCAGCTCTTCTTATCTGGACCTTTCCTCTGAAACAAAAGCTGCTCTGAAACTGCTCTGGGTTCTCGGTGGATGCCTGTAAAAATAGCAGCAGCCTCTATGCCGGCCTCTTTCCTGAAGATAACTCAACCCCAGCTGCGGACATCTGCCAAGGGTAAGCATGTTCAAGCTTGGCATCGTTGCTCCAGAGTCAGTCTTCTTGGCATATTCCCTGGCTTTTTGTGTGATTTACGTTAGATCTGAGCATATGCACGTCCTTGGAATGTCACTTGAGGTCCAAATGGCAAACAAGCGTTTTGTATTACATACAAGTGATAGAGGATGAGTGGAAGACATGGATTGCACACCAGCCATTCCAAAACTCTTGGTGACCCTCTTTGTCTCTGTCTCTCTCTCTGTATGTTCTGTCTGTCTATCTGTCTTGTCTCTCTCTCTCTCTCTCTCTCTCTCTATATATATATATATATATATATATAGGATTGAACTCAGGGTCTTTGCACCGAGCTGCAAAGCTATAGCCCCTGCCTTTTTAAAATTTTATTTTATTTTATTTTTTGTACAACAGCATCAGATTTGGTGAAAACTTGTGATACTCCTGCCTCAGCCTCCCAGAGCATGGGGATTACATGGGTGTATGACAACACTTGCAGTAAAGTGTTCTTTATAAGCATCTCTCAGTCCATTTCTCATGGCTTATATGACTTTCCAAGAGCACACTATATATTGCACATTTCCCAAATTTATTTGATCTTTCCCCGCACTTTATCATTTTCTAGAATAATGTGCTGAAGAATATAATTTGGGAAATTCACTTTAGACTTCTGCTTCTTTAGTTCTCAGAGAGAGGTTGGAACTGAAGGTCTCAAGGTTATGAGGAAGAGAAAGGACTAGACTGAGGGATGAAGCAACATCCAGGGTGTTGAGACTGACAGCCTCTAGACTCAGAGCGAGCTGGAGCCCAGGGTCCAGATCCAGGACAATACTTGCTGCAGGTGACACTTAGCAAAACAGAGAGAGATGCCTCAGCAAAATGCTATTTTAAGCATCACCTAGGCCGATCACTGACACAGCATGTCTTTCTTCCTTACCTTCCCAGGGTGTTGTGCTGGGTTGTTACTTTGGGCCTGCCACACTCTACATCTGGGCAGTGGGGATCCTGGCTGCAGGACAGAGCTCCACTATGACGGGAACCTATTCTGGCCAGTTTGTCATGGAGGTAGGTGCTGCGGTGTCAAGTAGAGGGAGAGAACATGGCTCTTTGTTATTTCTCAATCTCATGCTTCCGAGGTCT